>JAKUCA010000143.1:0-24255 GCA_030567025.1 Geotrichum europaeum
CCCGGAGGCTTGAAGGACTAGGCTGTTCTGAGTTGCTCAGAGTCTAGTTCAAATACAAATGTGCGTAGTTACAATAGTAGTGAACTCAGAATAGATACAAGAACACATTAAAGATATTTTCAATCATCAGGTATTTCAGCTCAATACCTCAGACAAAAGACTTTTATCTATATATCAACCCCCAACCTCTCAAGCACCCTAACTCCGGTTATTCAGATTGTTAATTAAATCAAACCAGGAAAAAGATATGAAATAGCTAACGGCTACAATCTCTGAACACATACCTTTGATACAAAAAACGCAAGCACCCTGGTAAATATATTGCTTGGTGTTTTTACGATCTACTGTTAAAGTCACAATTACAAGCTTCATATCTGACTAGGTTCAGGGTAAGTGCCCTAACCCTCTATGTATCTGTTGTACAAGGCTGGTGTTTTTAACAATTCTGTTCATCCTCGTAAAAGCTTTGCTGGCGATCCAACAACCCGCCATCAAAATCGATCACTATCACTTCTCTTTCCTTGCATTTCCTAACTCTGGTTTTTTGGTTACCCCATCATATTACTTGATACACCGCCACCACCACGCCCCTTAATTTCACAGTCACGGCACAAATCAACAGGCAGTAGTGATCTAGCTTTCTTCACCTCTCCCCATAGCATTTGACAACATCTTCTACCTTGGTTTTTGCGCGACGAAACAGGGTAAGGTGGCATGCCCCTTTTAGGTGGACTTATCTGATATTTAACAAGTCTAAATTGTCCCTAGACGACCTTGCCACACTGACTAAAATGTCTCTACCAACTAACATTCCGTTACATACTTTCTCCAACGGTTCACCATCTCGACAAAGCTACTACGGAGATGGTGACGACGAGGATGATTTGATCGTGCCTGGATCAGACTCTGTCCCACTTATTACTGAAGGAAATCATTTACGGAAACATTCTATTCAATTGGATGGTAAAAAGTTTCCATATTTTGATACAGCAAGAATTAAACGCTTCTTTCATAAAAAGTCATTCTCGGGTCTTCCGGTGTCCCTGTCTGATCAGCCCCAAGCATCTGTCAAGGATCGATCCATCACTCCGGCATTAGCATCTTCAGCCAACTCAAAGCATTACAACTATCCGTCCAATGCTATTTCGAACGCAAAATACTCTGCCTTTACTTTTTTACCTGTGATTCTATTTGAACAGTTCAAGTTTTTTTTCAACCTTTACTTTCTGCTCGTGGCGCTGTCACAAGCAATCCCAGCCTTGAGAATTGGCTATCTTTCGTCATATATTGTGCCACTTGCATTTGTCTTGACTGTAACTATGACGAAAGAGGCTTGGGATGATATTAGTCGTCGCCGCAGAGACAAGGATGCAAACACGGAGCTTTACGAAGTGATTGGCGAAAGCTCGACTAGCATTATGACTCCTTCACAAAATCTCAAGGTGGGTGCTCTCGTTCGACTCCATAAGGACCAGCGTATTCCAGCCGATATCATTCTATTACAATCATCTGAATCGACTGGCGAATCCTTTATTAGAACTGATCAACTTGATGGTGAAACCGACTGGAAGCTAAGAATCTCGTGCTCTTTAACCCAAATCGCTGACTTGGATGCGCTAAGAGATATCAAGATTATGGCCTCTTCTCCCGAGAAGGACATTCACAAATTTTTGGGCAATTTGAATCTAAATGGCAACTCTGTCGGTCTTTCTGTTGACAATACGCTTTGGGCAAACACAGTGCTAGCGTCCGGTACCGCTATTGGATGCGTGATTTACACTGGTATCGAGACGAGACAGGCATTAAACACCTCACGAGCTGGTACCAAGACTGGCTTGCTCGAACTTGAAATTAATAATTTGTCCAAGATTTTATGTACCTGTGTGTTTTTACTTAGTGTTGGTCTTGTCGCCCTTAATGGCTTTGGCCCTACTTGGTACATTGATATTCTTCGATTCCTTATTCTTTTCTCGACAATCATTCCCGTCAGTCTGAGAGTGAACCTGGATATGGGTAAATCAGTTTATGCCTACCAGATTGAACATGACATGTCGATTCCCGAAACCATTGTTAGAACCAGCACGATTCCCGAAGATTTGGGTAGAATTGAGTACCTTCTTACCGACAAGACAGGTACTCTTACGCAAAATGACATGGAAATGAAACGTATTCATATTGGTACAGTTTCTTATGCTGGTGATGCTATGGATGAAGTTGCTCAGTATGTGTCTGGAGAAGCTGCTGGTCCGAGAAGCAGACGTGAGATTGGTACAAGAGTCAAAGACATAGTTACGACATTAGCAATATGTCATAGTGTCACACCCTCTTACGAAGATGGACAGATTGAGTATCAAGCTGCTTCTCCCGATGAAATTGCTATTGTGAAATGGACTGCCAGTGTGGGTTTATCACTGTTTAAGCGCGACAGAACATCAATGACTCTGATTCATCAATCTACCAATGCATCGCTCGACTACGAAATTTTATATGTCTTTCCTTTTAACTCAGACAACAAGCGCATGGGTATAATTGTTCGTGACAAAGCCAAGGAGGAAATTTGGTTCATGCAAAAGGGTGCCGATGTGGTCATGGCACCCATTGTCCAAACCAATGACTGGTTGGAGGAGGAGACCGGCAACATGGCCCGGGAAGGTCTTCGGACACTAGTGGTTGGCCGCAAGCGCCTACCGCTTACACTCTATGACACTTTTGTGGCAAAGTATGCAGAGGCCTCCAGCTCAATGGTAAACCGTGATGCGCAGTGTGCTAAAGTAGTGTCTGATTATCTCGAGCATGATCTAGAGCTGCTGGGTCTAACTGGTGTGGAGGACCGCCTGCAAAAGGACATGAAACCATCTTTGGAATTGCTTCGCAATGCTGGAATTAAGATTTGGATGCTCACGGGTGACAAGGTCGAAACGGCTCGCTGTGTTGCTGTAAGCTCTAAACTTGTTGCCCGTGGCCAGTATATACAGACGGTCACAAAAGTGCGAACTCGAGAAGTCGCGTTTGAACACATTGATTTTTTGCGTCAGAAGCCAGACTCCTGTCTGCTAATTGACGGTGAATCATTGTCGCTATTCCTGACGCATTTTAAGGAAGAGTTTGTGACCGTTGCTGTGAAACTTCCGGCAGTTATTGCGTGTCGGTGTACACCGCAGCAAAAGGCTGACGTTGCAATTTTGATTAAAGAAGCCACCAAAAAGCGGGTGTGCTGCATTGGCGATGGCGGTAATGATGTTAGTATGATCCAGGCTGCAGACGTTGGTGTTGGCATTGTTGGTAAGGAGGGCAAACAGGCCTCGCTCGCCGCGGACTTTTCGATCACCCAGTTTTGTCATCTAACAAAGCTGCTCGTGTGGCACGGACGCAACTCGTACAAGCGTTCGGCCAAGCTTGCCCAGTTTGTGATTCATCGTGGTCTTATCATCAGTGTTTGCCAGACAGTATACTCTGTTGCAACGGGACTCAAGCCGCTGGCGCTCTACGAGGGCTGGCTTATGGTGGGTTATGCGACGGTCTATACCATGGCGCCTGTTTTTTCACTGGTGCTCGACCGCGATGTTGACGAGGAGCTTGCCAATCTTTACCCAGAGTTGTACAAAGAGCTCACAGAAGGCAAATCTTTATCATACAAGACGTTTTTTGTGTGGGTACTGGTTTCTCTTTATCAAGGCGTGATAATCCAGGGCCTTTGCCATTTTTTGATTGGTTGGGAGGCCAAGGTGTTCAAGCGTATGGTCGCAGTCAGCTTCACATCATTGCTATTAAATGAGCTTATAATGGTTGCACTTGAAATCATTACTTGGAATCGAGTAATGTTTTTGTCGGAAGCAATTACATTACTCATTTATATTGCCTCTGTGCCATTTTTGGGTGATTATTTTGAGCTTTCATATTTGGTCAAGGGGTCACTGGGATTTTATTGGAAAACGGCGTTAATCACCGCCACGGCGCTTTTACCCCCCTGGATTGCAAAATCGTTGCGTCGACGCTTGAAACCGCCAAGTTATGCCAAGGTTCAACAAGCATAACTTTAAAAAAAAGAGAATGAAAGAAACATTGAGTTTGTGGAAGTGTGGAGCTGATAAATAGAATAAAATAAAGAAAATCATTAAGAATACCAAAATTTAAACAAAAAAAACAAAAAAAATCTGAATTTACAATTTTTTTTTTTTTTTTCAATCTTTTTTTTTTTTATTTTTTTTTATTTTTTAAGGCCGAAATTCTCTTCCCGTCGCAGAACCATATATAGCATTATGGAGTTAAATTTTATATCTACAATAAACTGAAATCAGATATGAGAGAATGCATGTTATTATTTATTGTGTAAAAATTACGGAATATTTGGGGAAAGAAAAAAAAAAATCTATAAGGATTAGGAAACTGTTTAAAGGAAGAAAAAAAAAGATTGAATGAAAAAACTTGAGAGTTTTTTTTTTGTCTTTTTAGCAAGAACAAGTAAAAACCAAATGGCTGCAAACTGGTATCATGGTTACAAGTATTTGTCTCTCCATTGAATGGAGCTAGGCTGCGCAAAGGATGACGATGTCGGTCCACCTCCACTGTCACGTTGACGGAGGGCGCCACCCTCATTGTAATCATCATCATCGTCATCATCAGTGTTGTCATCATCGGAATCGACCTTGTTGCGGTTATTGTTGGATTCTGTAGAACCGACTGAATCCTTGCGACGCTGGAAATCGCGGGTATGGGCATTGCGTAGGGCAAAACTAAGTGCCTGGATAACCGGCGTGGCAATGGCACCAAAAGTTGACTTGGAGATTTTGTCAGCAACTGTAGCAGCAGCACCGCCCACGGCAGTAGCTTGGTCCTCACGAGGCGGCATTTCGACACCGGGAACCTGGGCCTCCTCGTCGGTAGTGGGCCTGCGAGATGAACGGAACGCCTCTGGTGTCGTAACCGATGTGACTGACCGGCGGGTCACAATATGGTATGGTAATGACACATCGCGCGAGGCCCGGAACCGCTGAACATTAGAGCAATGCTCATTCTCAACTCTGAAAACGACCCAAATGAACCGGCGGAAGACCTCTGATAGCGCAACAAAAAACGAGACCTTGGCCGACTGTTGCACCTGGTTGGCGTAAATGGCATAAAAAACCCAGTTGCACCGCAAAATTGGGTCAATAATCATGGCCGCATAATACGGCCATTTGACTTTAAAGCCAAGCTCGTTGCGCAACAAGAAATTCTTTGAATTGTCCTGAATAAGCGAGAAATCCATAAACAGATCCCAAAATGCGGAACACATGGTGTTGATGCAGGCAAATACAATAAACAAAGAGCGGATTGACGTGCTGCCAAGATTAATACGGTACGCACTCAAAAACGCGTAGTAAAGGATTGAAAACCCGTACTTCACCATATTGGCTAAATGAGGAAACCAGTCGCCAGAGTCCAGGTAACGTCGAAAACATTGTAAAAGACGCCAGATCGCGGGCAGCGTGTTTAAAAAGCCAAGAGCCCTGGAGCGCGATGAACCACAAGAAGATCCAGTGTTGCTGCCAGCACTGACACCATACCAGTGGGTAGCATAAAGACAAAAGAAAAATGATGCATTACTGATGGAATAGGTCAAACTCGAAAACATATCACCAAGAAAGAAATCTCTGAACTCAACCGGGTAAAGGCCCGACATTAGCACTCGCCAGGAAGCAACCATCAACCACTTGCGTGCCAGTGGTTGAATTACAGGTAGCGGCAGTACGAACACTAGCACGGCCACACCCAAGAAAATCGGCGGATAGTGAATGGGTTGAAGCATATCAGGCCAAAAATCAAAGTAACAAAGCCACATGAGAATTCCTAGCAAAAACATCAGCACTGAGGGAATAACAGCCATTTCCTTGGCGTCCAAGTGCGAAAGAGGGTTAAATTCAAAAATGAAGGGATAATTGATTTTGTAGGACTTCCAAATCAAACAGTTGACTTGGAAAAGTGCCAGCATAAGAAGGACTAAAAAGAAACCACCCCAGATTTGAAACAAATACAATGCATCGGGGTTACCTTCATGAATTCGTTCAACTCCTTTAACAATAGCCTGGATCAAAAGAGGAACAGATAAGCCGTAGCTCAGTCCAGTAATAAACATTGCAGAGTAGTGCTCCTCAGGAACGGTCTTGGCTCTCAGCTTCTCAACGGCGTGCTTGTGGTTGCCGTTTTCAAAATACATGGCAAACATATCTTCAGTTTTTCTGATAAGATCGTCAGCAATCTCAGATTGACAAAAATAGGCAGAGTTAATCTTCTCCATGTAGGGCTTTTGCAAGTTGCGACCCGTCATCTTGTCAAATTTTTTGGTCATTTTGCGAAATGCAGTCTGGTTAAGAGTTTGGTAGGACTTGAGCAGCTCCAAGCTTCGGTAGTACTCGCCGATGGCAATCTTGATTTGGCGGCGGGCAACCGTGTACGAGATATGATCGTCGTCCCGCTTGCGCTTAACATAATCGCGCGATACGCCTTCACCTTCTTCAGCGTATTCATTTTCCAATTCCGATTGCTTGTCATGATCTTTCTTTGTATGCGAAAAGAGGGTGTGTTGGATGGAAGCCGGCAACGAGGGCAAATCAATCTTACGGACAATTTTCTTCTTGATCTTTGTTGCAGTGGGATTGCTAGGGATGTTAAGCATGTGCGGCTTGACTTGCGCTTTAGCCACACGAGCTGAGATTTTCTGCTCCCTAAGGTTGAATAGTTGGTCTTGAAGCATTAGATAGCGCTCCACAGCCTCCTTTTCCTTCTCCTTGTAAAAGGAGTCAATCTTTTTAAACTGCTCGTCAAGCCAGACAGTGAAGTCAGCTTGTTCGGCCGATATCATGACATCCAGAGCTACATCAGACAATGCTCTGCCAGTTTTCTTGGGGTTGTTGTTCACCGACGAGATTCTTTGGACAATGGACTTAAAGCCAAGGTTGTTCCTAATTGATGAACTGAACGACGCTACGCTGGCTTGTCGGTCTAAGTGGTCGAAAATTTTTTGCTGAGGATGAATTTCAAGTAGCGGCGAACGGTCATTGGGGTTGATGTCTTGAGTCGGCCTAGAACTGGATTCCTGCAAAGCACCGTAAGAATTTGTGGTGCTTGCCGTTTCCGTCTGGGTTTTAGCTGCAGGAGGCAAGGTGAGAGAATCCATGTGCTCTATTGGACCCAAAACACTTTCAGAAGTGGCAATCGGTATAATAGTATTGGCATCATCGGGCTGGGCGACGGGTGCGGGTTCAGTAATGTTTGTGGCAGCGGAGCGGGCTGTCGCCGAGAATGCTTTAATGGAACTGTTGTTGAACTTTGATCCAGGCGTTTGGCGCTCCTCAGAAGAAGACTTGAGAAGTTTTTTGAGTTTCTTCTTTCCAGCCTAGACGATAAGAGAATAAAAAAAAAAAAATTGTTGTTAGACAGGCTGTCGTCAGACGTGGTAGATAGATAGATGGTGACATGTACACATACCTTGTAGTCCAGGTATTGATCCCTCCATTCGGGCACCTACATGCAAATCATTAGCAAAAACGACAAGACAAAATTAAAACCAGAAAAAACGTGGGCAAGATCATTGGAGGTCAAAAGCATACCAGGTTGTCACTCAGATACCTAAAAGTAGAAATAAATGTTAGAATCACCACAAACGGACCAATCGCAAGTAATCTGAAATGATGTAACTGGAGGATAATTCTTACAGAGCAAATTTCATGAGTAAAGAAAAATAGTTATCCAGAAAAGAGGGTCCAGCACGAACAAAAGAGTCGTGATCTAAAGTACTAGGGGTGACAGAAGGCTCTGCAAACTGATGTAAACGGAAACAGCAGAAGCTAGGAAATCAATATAAGAACGATGAGATCTAAATAAATAAATGAGTATTTTCGAAAATAAATAAAAAAAATAAGTTGAAATTTAGAGACGAACTGGAATATTTAAATAAAAAATAAAAAAAAATAAAAAATAAAAAATAAAACATAGGAGAAAAAAAAAAGGCATTTTGGGTACACAAGATGACAGCAAGGGTAAGGGTACGTACAGAATTATCTCTCATTAAAAAGAAAAAAAACTTTTTCCCTGGCTTGATACTGACAGAAATAGCAGAAATGATTCATTTTATTATTATTATTATTTTCTTTTTTAAGACTTTATGGAAATTTTTGGTCTTTTTTGACATGTTTTTGGTTCATGTTGTTTGAAATATGTTAGATTTACATTGTTTTTTCTCTCTTCTCTGTAATTATTACTCGGTGAATTTGCAAAACCAAAAAAAAAAGTTGACCCAGAACGGCGTTTTGGGAAACAATCATGGGAACCCCCCGAAGATTCTTATTTGGTCTTTTAAGGCTGATAAATATATATATATATATATATATATATAAAAAGGTTGTTGATATGAAATATATATATACATGTTTTTTAACTGGGCAACTTTTAAAGCATTTGGACTTTTTTTGCTGTCAAAGAAATGTTTGCGATCGGCCGTTTTACTAGGCCTGTTTGGTTGAACAGATGTAGTCCGGGGTTACATACTAACTTGCATATTAATGCAAGCACAAACCTTCTTTTTTTTTAACAGCACAAGATGCGTCAAATCAGCTTGAAAAAAAAAATTGATATTATAATAACCAAAAATCTATGCTATCTAGATGTATGACTATAGATCACCATTGTGAGTGAACAATAATAGCAGAAAACATAATCAGCGCTATAAGAGTTACAGAGATGGTTATTAGCCAACCAGTCGGTTAGCAAGCAATAAACCAATTTTTTTAATGATGTTACTCGTGTGTCTACATGATTTATGTAACTAGATGCCAATATAGCTGATGCGATGAAGTCGATCCTTTTTTTTTTTTTTCATTATTATTAGTATTATGTTATTATGAATGTTTTTCCAGTAATTATTAAATGTACATTTTGCACCGCAATGCCAATTTCAGTTAGCAGGAAGCCACCAAAAGGGTCCAGTTGCTAGTAAAAAAAAGTTAAAAGACATGAACTTTATTTAAACATTTTGTTCAAGTTTCAAGCACTATATGTTAAGTCTTTTTCCTTTTTTTCTTTTTTTTGGGAGTTCACCGTTGATTCTTTTGGGAGAAGTTAAAAAAAATTTTCCTACCATCAAGACACACCTCAACCTACCCCCAGATATCACCATTTTATAGATACATTAATCAACAACCATGGGTTTAGCAGGCGCGAAACAAAACACCAAGATCAGCAAAGATCCTCGTAACACCCACTGGTCGAACAGTAAGTCTTGATCTTTATTTTCCTCTCACTAAAGTTGTTTTGGAGATCTTGCAATACTCACAATTTTGTTTTGCTTCCACCTACAGATAGGGCTCGATTTGGGCACAAGCATCTAGAACAGCTCGGCTGGAAACCTGGCAATGGTCTTGGTATCGGTCAGGCCGGTAATACTACGCATGTCAAGGTCAGTTTTAAGAAGGACAACACTGGTCTGGGCCACAAGTCACGCAACAGCACCAAAAAAAACAGTGAGGGTGACGACATTGCAGAATTTGCTCAGGGTCTCGATACTTTCCAGCGGATTTTGGGCCGACTGAACGGCAAGGATAGCAACAAAGTTGACGCGGCACTGGGTACCCGACGGGTTAACATGGTCATGGAAATGGGCAAATTTGGCATGCATTTTGTGTATGGCGGCCTGTTAGAAGGTACCGTTGACAAGATGATGGATGAAATCAAAACCGGCAAAAAGAGATCCCACGACGAAGAAGTTGCTAGCGAGTCTAGTGATTCAGATGAGGAACCCGTTAAAAAGAAGAGCAAAAAATCGACATCAGACGACAACAAGAAGAAAGAAAAGAAGAGCAAGAAAGAAAAGAAGGACAAGAAGGAAAAGAAGGAAAAGAAAGAAAAGAAAGATAAAAAAGAAAAGAAGGAAAAGAAAAACAAGTCGAAAGATAAAAAAGAGAAGAAGGCAAGCAAATCCAAGTCCGACGATTCCAGCGCTAGCAGTAGCACAGTGTCAAGCGGTACATCGATACCTAAAACTCAACCTACACTTAGAGGCATGCAAGGGTATGTTCAAATTTTGCTTTTTATTTTATTTTTGCACCTACTAACTTTTTTTTTTTTTGGTAGAACTCGCGCTAGATGGATTGCACAAAAGAGGGCCGCTACCATGGATGCCAAATCACTCGCAGAGATTCTCATGGTCACCAATTAATATATGCCTCCATGGATCTCATTGTTTCTGCGATAAAAAAAAAAAGTTTTTATCTTGTATAGATGTGTGTGTTTTTTTTATTCTTTTTGCATTGTTGTTTCAATTTATTTTGTGTTTCTTATGTTTATATTTGATGTTTCTATGAAATGTGTAGTCAAGTTTTGTTTTACAAAACGAGGACAACACCAAAAATCACAGAAGCGACAAGAGCAGTGATAGCCTTGACACCACCAAACTCAATACTGATGTGAGAGGCAGCGCTTTTACTAGAGGAGGAAGAGGCAGCACTGCTGGTAGAACCAGAGCTAGCAGCAGCAGACTTTCCGCTGGAACCAGTTGCTTTACCAGTGGCACCCGCTTCGGCGTTACCAGTATAACTACCAGTGACGGAAGCAGAGACCCCACCAGTACCATCCTTACCGGCTTGAGAAAGAACAGCGCTGCAGGAAGAGGCGGTACTAGAAGCACCAGCCAGTTTGGCAGAGCCAGAAAAGTTGCAGGCATCGCGGCTGCCAACCTTCTTGTAGTAGAGGTTGAGTACAAAGGAAAGCTTTTCCGAGGGCGAGCAGAAAGAGTAGGCACCGTATGAGCCGCTAGTACCGTTAGCAGTAATACCGTTGCAAGAGACCTGGCTACAAACATAGTCGAAAAGCGTTTGGTAGTCTTGCTCGGAGACTCCAGTATCAACGACGCAAGAAAGCGATTCGAACATGCAGTTACAGATACCCTGATTAGGGACAGGGGGAAGATCGCTAGATCCTTTCCAGTCTGCAAGAGTAGAAGCTGGACAAGTACGTTTAACAGTGTTTGAAGGCTTCCAAGAGTTGGAATTGACACCCGAGGGCGAGACGCTAGCCAAACGGCTGGATAAGTAAGTAAAATCCCTTAGAGTAGAAACCGAGTTGTCGGCCTGAATGGTAACCAAACCGTAGTTATTGGCCTCCTCAAAGTACATGTAAACAATGCCACCAGACCAGGTTTCAGTCATGTTTGAAGAGTAAAGCGAAGGGACATCGGCAAAAGTGCGCGGCTGGGGCACATTACAGCCATATTCAGAGAAAAAGACGGGGATAGTAAAGTTCGCAAACTCCTTGGTTCTATCAGCATAGCCAGAGGTTTCAAAATTAACTGTAGTACCACACCATTCGTACATATTAATACCGTAAAAATCGGCAGCACTTTCAGAGCCATCACAAGAAAAGTAGTCAGCAAGGTAGCCGCGAGTATCTTGGTCGTCATTGGTTGAGTAGCCGACAGGAATAGCTCTGTAACCTTTATTTTTAATGTAGGCCTTAGTGTCACGAATGGCAGCCTTAACAAAGGGAGAAGCATCAGTATTGGTGTTGTTGTTGGTGACCTCATTACCAGCAAAAAATCCCAGGATATTGGAGTACTGTTGTAACTCATCAATGACAGTAGTGTAGCGGTTAAAAAGCTCGACCGTCCAGCTGGGCTCGTCACGGTTAATAGAAAGACCAGGCTCAGACAAGTCAGCAATAATATAAATCCCGTTGTCAGCAAAAAGATTGATACAGTTGCTGTGATCCAAAGTGGTGTTAATAGCATAAACACGAAGCAAATTTGTCTGAAGTTGAAGAAGATAGGGCAAATCACGTTTGCATGCCTCTGGGTCAGCAAGCGGATCAGAGAAGGTTGCCCCACTTGTGGCATTAATTAGCTCCTGCTGGTATGCAACACCTTTCATGAAAAACTGGGTGCCATTGTTGGAGTAGAAAAACTTGTTACCGTCAATCACAATATTGGGGACGGCAGCAATAGTTACGCTGGCCAACGCGGCCAATGCGCTAACAGTAGATAGAAATCTCATGTTTTGTTGACTCGGAAAACAAAAATAGTAAACAAAATAAAATAAACAAAATAAAAACTTAGTGTTTGTTTATTTTGATTTGAAACGAGTGAAATTTAAAACGATAGAAGTATTTGTATCTTGGCTTTAAAGGCTAAGAAGCGAAGAGAGACTTGATAAGACAAACTCAAGAAGTAGCAGTCGTCGTCAGCAATGTGGTAAAAGTGAAAAGAAGAAAGAAAAAAAATAAAAAAGGGAAATGTTGACGAACTGAAATAAAAGAATAAAGAAAAAAGAGTGAAATAAATGTTTTGAAATAAAAAAATAAAAATGAGATATAAATAAATAAAAAGCCTTTTGTCTTCAAAATAATGGCAAAAAGCTTAAAATGGCTAGCCAAGACTCACGATTCTGACAATAGAATATTCAGAAATCTAAACAATCTTGCTTTCATTCCCATCCACAAGGCCGTGAGATTGTTGCATGTGTAGTTATTGGATTTTGGTAAATATACATATCCTTAGCTTCAAAAGTAGAAGAGAATTATGACTGCGAGAGTTCTATGGGGTTGAATTGAGAGGGGATTTCAATGGCTGGCCACTATGAAAAAAACACGCTTGCGTGAAATTTCAGTAAATAAATTATTTTCCTAATCTTGTTATTGACGTGGCGTTTCATTGCCGATCATGATCTAGTCATTTTGTCAAACACCTGGGGGGAAAAACGCCTATATCGAGAAAGAGATCTGAATAAAAAAAAACAACAACGAAGAGAGTCAAATTCCTATGCATGAGTATGATAATATCAGTGCTTAATGAGTAATGATTTTATACAATTTGGGTCATTTTTCTGTCCGTTTTGAGAATAGCAGGCAGCAACAACAACAAAAGGAAGAAAAAAAAAAAAAAGGTCATGTCTACTAGTCATGAAATATAAACATAGGGCTTAGCATAAGAAAAATATTTTGCAGATATTATTTTAAGACAATGATCCATGACTAGAGAAACACTGTCCAGGCTTTTAAGCATACCTAATGCATGCGTGATATTAAACTCAACGAAAAACTTTGACCGAGAGGGTGATTTCATGGCTTTGTCAAGAACTTAATGAGAAAGTCATAATGGGGCAAGTGCCATAGACCTGTCAACAGCGCGCCAACTTCGTCAGCCCCCGACTTTTAAGAAACGAGACAACCACATGATAAACTATAAAGACACACCTTATTTATTTATTTTGACAGAAGTCGACCCAGTTAACCGAAAACTCCTGTTTTCAGCCGCTACAGGGTGCAGTTATAAGTGATAGAAAACACGCACAACGATCGGTGTGGTTCATAGCATATTCAGCCGCGCTCTCCAAAATTCAAAAACACAAGAAAAAAAAAAACTGTCTTCAGAATGCAGAAGAAGAATAGCAGAATTGTTGATTCATGGGTATACATCGAGTTTGGGTAGAGCTATAAGACTATGTTGACTTACTTATGGTTGTCTTCTTAGATGACCAATGAAACACGAGATAAAAACCAAGTTTGGGTAAGCATTTGGGTTCTATAACCGGGGGTGGTTTATGATCCTGCAATACGTGGGTCTTTTTTATCTTCCATGCTTCGTCTTTTGCTCCTTGGATTTACAGTCTGGGTCTGCTGATTTAAGTCAAGCCTTATATGTACCAAAGTGTAACTTCCATGTACTAAGTGGTTTTAAAAAAATCTATGTAAATGTATATATTTTTACTGGAAATGTAAATAAAAGAGTTATGGTTTTTTAAGTAGCCCTGAGTGTTTATAGAAACCATTTAGACAGGTAAAGGCGTGCATTAATCTTAAAAACCACTATCTCGAGGTTTGTGGCGAAGGGATATCTAAAGCTTGTTTATCAAACATATATAGGTGTACCGTGGATCTCCAGTACACCTAATCAAAATCTTAAATAACTGTTTTAACTGGCAGCGCTTTATCAACGGATAGATTTTGAGTCTTTTGCTTACCCAACTAAGGGGCAATTGGCAATAATAAAGATAAAACGTTAAGATAATTTTGGAACTGAGAGGTTGATGCCTGGTACTGCATGGTAAGCCAAACGGGGGACGGCGTGTTCTAACATTACGGTTGTCCTTGGGTCCATCTTTATTAATGTCGTAAAAATATACATACTATTGAGAAAAAAATAATAATGCCTACAGTTGTGAAAATTATTTCTTAAGCTTTGGCTAAAAATATTATATGTTGTTCAAGTCTCATAATCCAAAACTTGAACTCGCTACGAGAGGGTTCCGAGCCAGAAGAAAATATGGACTATCTTTATGAGTTAAAAATCAAGCGTCTAGGGTTTTTTTAAGTCAGGGCATTTAATTGAACTTACTTATCTTTTGAAAACATTGAAAAATTTTTTTAAAGCAAAGCCTCCGCCTGATTTAGTTCCCACAAAAGGTTATTGGCATCTTGTGATTTAATGGTATATCTGACATTCCAAAAAATAGCCACCTTTATTTTTTCAATCGTTATGCAGCCGATACTAAAAAAATTCTCGGTTTTAAATTGATTTTTGATGACTTTGAAAGCATTTAGTTGTCCATCACAGCAATTTTCTTGTCATAGCCCGGAAACAACAAATGAACTTAGTGCATCATTTTAAGCCAGCTGAGAACTTCATGATGAGAGTTTTGAGATGGGAAAAGGTTGGCGCTGGGCATGCAAGTCTCTGGTTTACTGGTAATAATCTATATGGGTTAAAAACCTAAAATGCTGGATGGACTTTTTTTTTTTTGAAAAAAAAAATATATATATACTCCTGATGCTTGAAACTTCTGAAAGAAAGAAGGCCAAAATTTTCAAAAGGGCAAGCTGATAGCAGGGTGTTGTATCTAAAAAAACAATCTACAACGCTATTGTGCTGGTTGTAATCCTGAGAACAGAGCTTGCCAGTGCAATATCACCAGTTACACTTTTGCACTTGAGCATTCCCTTGGTCTATTCCTTGAATCAGCAACTAGTTTTATTGTCATTTAAGATGGACTTTACCTTCAAAGAGCGATAAATTGTTATTTGGATAGATTTTACTTGAGTTGCTAATTAATACATGTATAATTGATTTAGTTCGCGCTAAATCTTCTTGTTTTCAGCAAACTTTACCGTATTTTCTTCTAACTAGAGTTCTCAAGGTTAAAAAAGGGCTTAGTCTACGATCCAAGCTAGCCATCTCATTATGGCATATCATGAGCCCACAAATATTTATGATAGTGTGATGTATCTGTCTTTTTTTTTAAAAAAAAAAAGATGAGACTTGGAAAGAATAAAAAACGCGCTTGAAGTTCAATTTTTTTATTGTAGTGGCCCTTGTCAACCACAGCACAATCCAAGTCAGTAATGTCCACATCTGCCATAATTGACTGAGATATGATAGAGTGTTTACGTTTGGAGCAACAATACTTCATTTTATTTCAAAAGACTGAAAATTTTTCATTTTACCATTTAAATAATTTAAAGTCAAAAACTTGGAACGGCAGTGATCTCAATCGCATAAAGAGTTAATCAATGCCTATGTCACAATAGTAGCTGCAATTAGTTAGCTACCATCCATTTTGAAAAGCAAAGCCACTGAATGGCTTTTACGTTTTGCAGGTTATAAAATTCAAGGTTCATGCACAGATAAGTTTACCACAACTATCTGATCATTTCTTTCGTTAAACAAGATTTCCCGACATCGACTCACCAGGCTATGACAGTTAATTTTAAAGACCAGACAAATGCCAATTTATAAAACCGCTTTGCGATATATAAGCCAGGTAGATACTGTAAGTAGTATACCAAAAAAAGCATATATACTCATCAGTCTCGCGGGGGTCAACAGGCCAAACTTGAAAAGTGAATCAAGTTAATCCAACACACATGAAGTTCGAATTAAAAGAAAAAAAAATTCCATTGTTGTATAATTTTAGGTGCTTGTTTTAGCTAGTGAGCTACAATATGTAAAAACCTGATTGTTCACACCGTGGCGAGGCACTTGAATTTTGACTAGCAGCCAGGCTAAGCAGTTTAGCGCTACAAAAGCTCAACCAGTATATTTTAAAAAAGGTTTAGACTGGGGCAAGCTGGCTGAACTAATTGGAACATGAAATCACATAATAACAAGAGCAAAGCAAAAAACTCTTGTACCATCATGATATACTAGTATAAGTCCAAAAAAAGCATCAGGAGCTTCAACTTTTTATTACTTAAGCCTTGAAAATGAAAAATTTAGGTAACCGATAAAGGGTTTTTACTTTAATCTACATGTTTGTTCAAAAAAAAAAAAAATTGTATCGATTGAAATCAACGGTGTTGTGCAAAAGAAGCAACCATTAACTATTCTAGAGATGAATAATGAATGTTTCCATACGAACAGTTTGCTCGAGGAGAATGAAGCCGTTTTTGTTGACTTTTTTTTTTTGACATGAAAACTGCCGCCGGACTGAAAACAAAGACGGGCTAAATGTTAGATTGAGGAGGGTTTGTTCTAAATTTACAAAAAATGAAGAACATTTCTTTTTTTCCCCAAGAGAACCTTAAATAGGCGTAACCTTAAATACTCTTTGGCATTTATTTGCCCTAGCCCTGCACCTAATCAGACCTAGAGTTGTATGCTCTGGAGCTGGGAAAATTACCAAGGTGATTTGGGTTTCTCTGCTTCATATGAAAACAGCATTGGATTCGAATGGATGAAGTTTCAAAAAAAAAAGTACGTAATTGTTTCATTTTACAGTAAAAAAGAAGAAAAAAAAAGAGAGAAAAAAATGATAATAACAATAGAAAAAAAAGTAGAATAAAACGGGTTATGTTAACAGATAATGGAGATTGTGTCTTGGCGACGTGTGTCGGCTTCATCAGGGACTCGAGATGCAGTTGAATGAGATTGTCTACACATGAACGACTTGTCATTACTATAAACATATAATGGGTGATGAAATATGTATTCTTTTTTTTTTTTTTTTTTTTTAACCGAAACCGTATCAAGTATAATATGAAAGACACAAAAGGAATACTTGGCTGCTTCAAAAACATGAGTAGTAGTATCATTAGTGATGATGTTCATTTTTAAAATTATTTTTTTTTCTTTTGTTTTGATCTTGTGTCTTCACAAACTCTGTTTTCACATTGCCAATTTGTATAGTACTATATATAATTATAAGTTTATTATTATCTCTCACCATTCAAGCCGACTTTTAAGTTCCTGCCACTTCAAACCTTCAAACAAACCAATTCCATCTACCCTTTAAATTTATTTTCGTATCTCAAAAAAAACATTATCTTTTATCCTTTAATTTTTTTATTTTTTAATTTATTTCTTCTACCTCTTTTTTTTCTTCTTCCTTCTCTTTTTCCTCTTCTTCTTTTTCTTCTGTTAGTTAAAGCACTTTTACTCGCAATATCCTCATAATCCTTCTCTTTCGTTTGTCACAATTCTTTTTTAGACCAGCTCTGGACACCAACTTTATCAAAACAAACAGTACTTACTTTTATATAGACTGTGTTTATTTTGGGCGTCCAGAATCACCTTCGTTTATTGTAATCTTTTTGATCACTAAATCACAACAAAATCGCCAGCTTTCGAGCTTAATCTCATCCAGTCCTTGAAAGTCTCGGGGATTTAATCTTTTTGTCTGGTTACCCTCGTCGAAAGAAAAAAAAAAAAAAAAAAACCACAACAGCAAGACAAATCGCGTCTGTTTCTTAATTGACGCCAATATTTGCTAGCCCAGTTACAGCATTTTTATTCTAATTATCAAACAATTCGTTCTTGAATTCTCAGTTTTTTTTTTTTTTCTTTTCTAAATTTTAAAGGTGCCTGGTAATTTTTTTTTTTGAGCAATGTATGTATACTCCTCTCCATCTTTAGTATATCTATTTTTATTAATGATTAACATTTACGCCTCCTAGATGTCTCAGAATTACAACAACAGGACTTATGAGGATGAGAGGTACAGTAATAGCCAGCAAGACTCTTACAATGAGTACCAACAACAGCCGCAACAACAGCAGCCTCCTCCCCATCAACAGCCTTACAATTCTTCTTTTGAGTATCAGCCTCACGCCATGAGTGGTCAACATGGTTACTATGACGACCACGGCAGTTATTATGATCAAGATGCCTATTATGGACAAGCCGCGCAGGGTCCCAACGATCCACCTTTTCATGGTCACCAACAATATAATAATGACAACTTCTATCCCGATGATGCTTATGCTGCAAGTGATGTCGACCCCTATGCTTCTTCGGCCCAGCAACACCGACAGCAGCAACAGCAGCACATGCATCAGCAGCAGGCAAACTATACTCAAGCTAAAGGCATTTCTGATGAAAACTCTGAAACCTTTAGCGATTTCACCATGAAATCTAGCATGGCTCGAACCGCAGGAACAGATTTCTACGGCACCGCTGGTGAACCTAGACACAACTATCTGCCTCAAAATCCCGCCATGGAAACCATGGGTGAGGATGGTTACATTAGCCATGGCGGGTCTCAACAGGCTTTTAGAACTACTCCTTCCTCTCGGTTTTCCTACGGAGGCAACCGTTCTTCTGGATCTTCTACTCCCATCTATGGCTTAGATTACCCAGGCAATCTCCCCGCTGGCCAGCGTTCTTGCGAACCATATCCTGCCTGGACTGCTGAAAATCAGGTTTCCAATACCAAGGAAGAAATTGAGGATATCTTTATTGACTTGGCAAACAGATTTGGCTTTCAGAGAGACTCCATGAGAAACATGTACGATCATTTCATGTGCCTTTTAGACTCCCGTGCTTCGAGAATGACTCCTAATCAGGCTCTCTTGTCTCTTCACGCTGACTACATTGGTGGTGATAATGCCAACTACAAAAAATGGTATTTTGCTGCTCAGCTTGACCTGGATGACCAGATTGGATTTCGAAACATGAAGCTTGGAAAAACCAACCGTCGAACCAAAAAGGCTCGTAAAAAGAGCAAGACTGATAACCCCAATGCCGATCCTCAAAAGACACTTGAAGAGTTGGAGGGTGACAATTCATTAGAGGCGGCCGAGTACAGATGGAAAACCCATATGAACCAGATGTCTCAGCACGAACGTGCCCGTCAGATTGCATTGTACCTTTGCTGTTGGGGTGAAGCCAACCAGGTCAGATTCACACCCGAGTGTCTCTGTTTTATTTACAAGTGTGCAGATGACTACTTTTTGTCTGACGAGTGTCAGGCTCGTACCGAGCCTGTACCCGAAGGCGACTTTCTCAACCGAGTTATTACTCCTTTGTACACTTTTATCAGAGACCAGAACTATGAAGTTTTTGAAGGCAAATTTGTCAAGCGTGAGAAAGATCATTCCAAAGTTATTGGCTACGATGATGTGAACCAGCTTTTTTGGTATCCCGAAGGCATTGAACGGATCATTTTGGAAGATGGTACTCGCCTGGTTGATATTCCGAGCTCCCAGCGCTACGGAAAGCTCGGAGAGGTTACCTGGAACAAGGTTTTCTTTAAGACTTACAAAGAATCTCGCTCATGGTTTCACTTGGCTGTCAACTTTAACCGTATTTGGGTCATTCATCTTTCCATGTTCTGGTTCTATGCTGCATTCAACTCCCCCACTTTGTACACCCCCAACTACTACCAGTTGTTAAACAACCAGCCGTTGGCGCAGACAAGATGGGCAGCGTGTGGTTTGGCAGGTGTAGTTGCTACGTTTCTCCAAATTGTTGCTACTCTTTCCGAATGGGCATTTGTTCCTAGAAAGTGGGCAGGTGCTCAGCACTTGACAAGACGTCTCTTGTTTCTTATTCTTATTCTTCTCATCAACCTTATTTCTCCAGTTTACGTCTTTGGCTATATCACCATTTCGCGCTACTCCAAATCTGCACACATTGTGTCTATTGTAGGCTTCTTTGTTGCAGTGGCCACAGTCTTGTTCTTTTCTATTATGCCTTTGGGTGGTCTTTTTGGTAGCTACATGAACAAGAAGACTAGACGATATGTCGCATCTCAAACTTTTACTGCTTCTTTCCACAAGCTAAGAGGGAATGACATGTGGGTTTCTTATGGACTCTGGGTTTGTGTCTTTGTCGCAAAACTAGTAGAGTCTTATTTCTTTTTGATTTTATCTCTACGTGACCCTATCAGAGATCTGTCTACCATGACTATGACTCGTTGTACTGGTGAGGTTTACTTTGGCGCTACTCTTTGTCGCCAGCAAGCCCATATCACTCTTGGCCTAATGTACTTGACAGATATTGTTCTCTTCTTTTTGGATACTTATCTTTGGTATATTATCTGCAACTCAATCTTTTCTGTTGCCAGATCATTCTATCTTGGTATCTCTATCTGGACCCCTTGGAGAAATATTTTTTCTCGTCTTCCCAAGCGTATCTACTCAAAGATCCTTGCCACAACTGACATGGAGATTAAGTACAAACCCAAGGTTCTTATTTCTCAGATCTGGAATGCTATTATAATTTCCATGTACCGTGAGCATCTCTTGGCCATTGATCATGTTCAAAAGCTTCTTTATCACCAAGTTCCTTCTGAGGTTGAAGGCAAGCGTACTCTTCGTGCTCCCACATTTTTTGTCTCACAAGATGATAACTCTATTGAATCTGATTTTTTCCCCAAGAATTCTGAAGCTGAGAGACGTATCTCCTTTTTTGCTCAATCATTATCTACTCCTATTCCTGAACCCCTTCCTGTTGATAACATGCCTACCTTTACCGTTTTTGTTCCTCATTACTCTGAGAAGATTCTTTTGTCTTTGAGAGAAATTATTCGTGAAGATGATCAATTTTCCCGCGTCACTCTTTTAGAGTATCTTAAGCAGCTTCATCCCGTTGAATGGGAATGTTTTGTCAGAGATACTAAGATTCTTGCTGAAGAGACCTCGGGATTCAACTTGGAGAATTCTGCTGACAACTTGGAAAAGGAGATGTCTGATGAGAAAGATAGTATCAAAAGTAAGATTGACGACCTGCCTTTTTATTGCATTGGTTTCAAGTCTGCTGCTCCTGAGTATACCCTTCGCACTCGTATCTGGGCTTCTCTCCGCTCTCAAACATTGTACCGAACAGTCTCTGGTTTCATGAACTATTCCCGGGCTATCAAATTGCTTTACCGTGTTGAGAACCCTGAGGTTGTCCAGATGTTTGGCGGTAACACTGAAAAGCTGGAACGTGAACTTGAAAGAATGGCTCGCCGAAAGTTCAAGTTTCTTGTTTCTATGCAGCGTCTTACCAAGTTCAAGGCTGAAGAAATGGAGAATACTGAATTCTTGCTTCGTGCATATCCTGATTTGCAGATTGCCTATCTTGATGAAGAGCCTCCTCTTAAAGAGGGTGAAGAGCCTCGGTTGTACTCTGCTCTAATTGATGGCCACTGTGAAATTATGGACAATGGTCGTCGTCGTCCCAAGTTTCGTGTTCAGCTCTCTGGTAACCCCATTCTTGGTGATGGCAAGTCCGATAACCAAAATCATGCTATTATCTTCTCCCGTGGTGAATACATTCAGCTCGTTGATGCAAATCAGGACAATTATCTTGAAGAGTGTCTTAAAATCAGATCTGTTCTTGCTGAGTTTGAAGAGCTTAATGTCGAGCATGTCAATCCCTACACCCCCACTCTCCCTTCCTCTACTTCTGGAGAGTCTCGTGAAGATAAATATCCTGTTGCTATTCTTGGTGCTCGTGAATACATTTTTTCTGAGAACATTGGTATTCTTGGTGACGTTGCTGCCGGCAAGGAGCAGACATTTGGTACCCTTTTTGCACGTACTCTCGCTCAAATTGGCGGTAAACTTCATTACGGTCATCCGGATTTCCTGAATGCCATTTTCATGACTACAAGAGGTGGTGTTTCTAAGGCTCAAAAAGGTCTGCATCTTAACGAGGATATTTATGCTGGCATGAATGCTCTTCTTCGTGGTGGTCGCATTAAGCACTGCGAATACTATCAGTGTGGTAAAGGTCGTGATTTGGGTTTTGGCTCGATTCTCAACTTCACAACTAAGATTGGTACTGGTATGGGTGAGCAGATCTTGTCTCGCGAGTACTACTACCTTGGTACTCAGCTTCCCCTTGACCGATTCCTGTCTTTCTTTTATGCTCATCCTGGTTTCCATATCAATAACCTGTTTATTATTGCTTCTGTTCAGCTATTTATGATTGTTATGCTTAATATTGGTGCTCTGGCTAACCAGTCTATCATTTGCCTTTACGATAGAAACAAGCCTCTCACTGATCCCTTGATTCCTACTGGTTGTTACAACTTGCAACCCACACTTGACTGGGTTCAACGTTGTATTTTGTCCATTTTCATTGTGTTTTTCATTGCATTCATTCCTTTGGTTATACAAGAACTCACTGAGCGCGGCCTTTGGAGAGCAATTGTTCGGTTTACCAGACACTTTGCTTCTCTATCGCCTTTCTTTGAGGTGTTTGTTTGCCAGATTTATGCCAACTCTCTCCTAATGGACTTGTCATTTGGTGGTGCTCGGTATATTGCTACCGGTCGTGGCGTCGCTACTGCTCGTATCCCATTTAGTGTGCTATACTCACGATTTGCTGGTGATTCTATTTATCTCGGTGCTAGATCAATGATGATGCTTCTGTTTGCTACTATTAGTATGTGGCAGCCTGCTCTTCTCTGGTTTTACATCACTCTGTTTGCCATGTGCATCTCACCGTTTCTTTACAACCCTCACCAGTTTTCTTGGACTGATTTCTTTATTGACTACCGTGATTTTATCAGATGGATGTCTCGTGGTAACAACAAGTGGCACAGAAATTCCTGGATAGGATACGTTCGTTTGACAAGAACCCGGATTACTGGTTACAAGCGACGTGTCACTGGTGATATCTCTGAGAAGGCTGCTAGTGATGTTCCTCGTGCTAAATTCACCAGCTTATTTTTCACTGAGATTTTAATTCCGGTCTTTGTTGCTGCGGCAGCTTTCGTGCCATATACCTTTATCAACAGTCAGAATGGTGTCTCTGGCGCTGAGCCTGTCAACTCTGTGCTGCGTGTTGTTATTTGCACTTTGGCTCCTATTGCCATCAATGCTGGTGCCCTGGTAGTATTGGCTTTCATCTCTTGCTGTGCTGGTCCTCTTCTTGGCGTTTGCTGCAAGAAGACTTCGTCCGTCATGGCTGGCATTGCCCACGGTATTTCTGTTATTGTTCACATTATCTTTTTTGAAGTTATGTGGCTTTTGCAGGGATGGCGCTGGACTCCTGCTCTTTTGGGAATGATTACCTGCGTTGCCATCCAAAGACTCCTTCTAAAAATCTTTACTATTGCTCTTTTGACTAGAGAGTTCAAGCAAGACAATTCCAACTGTGCCTGGTGGTCTGGCAAATGGTACTCTGCTGGCCTGGGCTGGATGACCATTACTCAGCCTCTTCGCGAGTTTGTCTGCAAGCTTGTCGAGTCGTCGTACTTTGCTGCAGATTTTGTTCTTGGTCACTGTCTTCTGTTTGTACAGCTCCCACTGTTGTGCGTACCCATGATTGATAGATGGCATTCTATGCTTCTGTTTTGGCTGCGTCCATCCCGCCAGATCAGACCTCCTATCTTTTCGATAAAGCAAAACAAGTTGCGCAAAAGAATGGTTAGAAAGTACGCATCTTTGTACTTTGCCATTTTATTGCTCTTCCTCATCCTAATTATTGCCCCTGCTGTTGCCGGTAAAAACATGAATACTTCATCTTTGACCAAGAACCTGCCTGTTTTCGCCAAGGGTCTTATTCAACCAGTTGATCAAAACAACAACGACACTGGCGAGAATGCGCCCAGCACGGTCATCACGGTCACACCTTCGTTATCGAGCTTCTCGACTATGCCTTAAAACAGTAGGTAGCATGGTGGGGGGTTTTTTTTTTTTTTTTTTGTTCGGAAATTTATTTATTTTATTTTTAAAGGAGATTTATACTATATATATGTGAGCTGAATATAAATATTTAATTGTTGTTGAAAAAGTAAATTACATATAGAGTAATTCCTGGTTGTCAGCGGAGGACAGGTTGGGAATTGATTTTTTGATATTTCACATTATTTAAACTAGACTATTCAGAGCAATTCTATCCTAATCAAAGCTTTGCAAGATTCGAAAACCCAGGAGTAATGGCACAACGTCTAATCTCTAAAGACTAGACTCATGTTTTTCAGTAGAATATTTCTAGCGGCATTAAAGTCTCTATCAGATTCCTGATTACATCCTGGACATTTGAACTTCTTTGAGCCTCCAATCTTGCGATGAAGATATCCA
>JAKUCA010000144.1:2377-24241 GCA_030567025.1 Geotrichum europaeum
ATTGTTGGATCCCCCTTTAAGGAAAAAAAAAAAAAAAAAAAAAAAAAAAGACAATTTGTATAGGTTAACATGGACAATAGCAATCTAATGTTTTTTTTTAAACAGATTAAAATTAGTCTTGTTAACTTTATTGACTTTTGCCTACCTGACTGGCTTTCAAGAGACCGCAACTTTAGTCGAAAAAGGAGTGCAAAACAATAATCATAATTATTAGTTTGGCATGCACCTAGAACAATTTAGCTCTGGGTTAAAAACCAACCCCGTCAACTTTAGATCTGATGCTTAAAAGTCATTTCTTGTTGAACAGAGTGGAAAGACTCAAACTGGAAAGATACAATATCTGATCATCACTTGGTATACCTAGCTGCGCTTAATTTTTGACCACTTTGGTGACGCTAGATCTAAACTGACGAAATACTTGCAGGCACATTTGAAAGCCGCTTTGGAATAGAATTTAGTAAGGAGAGTACTTCTCCCCCACTAACGGTGCAAAAGTTAAAAAAGAAACATAGTGATAACCGGG
Organism: Geotrichum europaeum; assembly: GCA_030567025.1. Classification (NCBI taxonomy): domain Eukaryota; kingdom Fungi; phylum Ascomycota; class Dipodascomycetes; order Dipodascales; family Dipodascaceae; genus Geotrichum; species Geotrichum europaeum. Next base: position 2,901 of record JAKUCA010000144.1, read on the forward strand.
AACTTTTGACCAATAGAACCGAGGCTAGTCTGGCCGGATTATATTGCCCAATCGCCCCCATGGGGCTGCCATTTACGCACACACGACCGCCAATGCAGATACAAAGTCCGACTGGTAATTGAGGGGTCTAGCGCCAGCCCCACCATGTGCAAGTAGGTAACAAAAAAACTGTCCTTTTTTTTAAAAAAAAATTTTTTTTTTTGTAAAGCCCAACTTTGAGAACCCTGAAGCTGTAACGAGACAAACCAGCGGCCAGATCATCACAAACTAGACCCTCTAGCCAAAAAAAAAGCATTGCAAGAGAAAGATTTTATCAAATTCTTATATACATATATATATACTGTATGTATGTATGTATGTATGTAAATCTGTTTTTATTCTTGCTTACTTAGCTTCATATACTGAATATATATATACTGATAGCTCCGGCTTATCTATTAAGGGGGTAACCACGCTTCCAAAAAACGCAAGGTCTTGGCCGAGGACTGCTGCGCTCGTGGCCTTGCATGCTACTTGCTTGTCAGCCACATCTAGTATTGTTTATATATGCTCAATTCAAGCTGATGTGTACTCTGAGCCCAGGGATGAGATCTGACTGTTGATTATCCTCCAGAAGCTCCTGAGACTAAAAACCTTTTTTTTTGATACCAGAAGTTTGAACGTCGCGGCTCATGGCTCAGATTGGCACCGTACACTTTCTATAAATGCATCTTCCGTATCCTTAAAAAAAAAAAAACAATTTGATCCGAGGCAACAAGAATAACAAGCACAACCTAAGCTTGACCCAAACTCACTGACAACCACTCATTATCTTGGTTTATCGCTGCACAGGATATTTCCCAGCTGCCTTTTATTTTTACTCCCAGGCACTGGCACTACTTGGGCTCTGCCCCCCCCCTCTTCCACTAACCATACATAACTGCCGTGATATAGATGAAAAGATCCACAAGCTACTTCTGGAATTGCAAAAAACAACAATTTATAATTGATTTTGACCTTAATAATCACTTTTGTTTACCTTTTTTTTTTTTTTTTTTTGCCATAAGTCTATTTTATCACCATTTCTGAGCACAGAAGAAAATAGACAGATCTGAAGACATAGACTTTAGCACATGGTCTTATTTTTTAAATGCCAAAAAACAAAAAAAAAAAAGCTATTTGCACGTGACACAAATTCACTAACATTCGGCACCAATTTAAGTATAAATAAAAGTACCCTAGCCCTACATATATTTTTTTTTAAGTCGGCTCGGCAGCCGCCAAGCGAGGCAGCGAGAAATTACCCCGGAAAAACAATAAGTGCAAAGTACTTACCCCTCCTCACCATCCCATACACATTGCCAATAAGCCATGACCCTTTTTTTTTTCATTATTATTATTATTTATTTATATTTTTTTTTTTCGAGACCAAAAACATCACCACCTCCCGTAAAAATATTATTAAAAGATTGGTACGCCATGAGTTTGAATTTTTTTTTTTTTTACAATGTCATTTTATATTTTTTATATATATTCTTTTTTTTTGGGGGTTTTTTTACGTAGTGCATGTATGTATATCTAAACGCCCAACGACTTGAAAAAGCTGTAGGCCAGCTCGACACCAACAAAGGTGGCCGCATTAGCCGGGAAGGACCGGGCGAGCGCCGGGCCAATACCGGGGAAAAAGGCCTTGATACCACCAGAACGGTAAATTTCCTTGGTAACAGTAATAAGACCGCCAGAGTTCTTGCCGGATTGCAGGTTAGACTTGATTGTGTCAATAGGGAAGACAGGCACCCACATGGCAATACCAGCCATACCACCAGCAAAGGAAATAGCAGTAAGGGACAACTTATCAGAGTCCTCGGGGGTCAACTTGCGCTTGAGGTACTCGTAGGTGGCAAAGTAAAGAGCAGAACCAGGACCATCACGGGCAAATGTAGCAACGGAACCCTTAAAGACGGACTTGAGACCACCAGTCTTGTAAAGATGCAAAGCGACATCAACGGCACCATTAAATTGCTTCTTGGGCGCAGCAGCACCGGGAGCAGCGGCCGCAGGCTTGGAAGATTCCTGGCCTTGCAATTGCAGAATGACCTTAATTCTCTCAAATGGCGCCGCAATGGCGGTCGTAGGCAGCGCTGAGATGAAACCCGCGGCGGAAATCTGGCCAATACTCAACTTGGAACCCTCCACGTAGCTACTGTCAGTGGCCTTGACAATGCGCTGGCCCAGATCGTAGCCCCAAAACGAGATGGCAAACATTGGCGTGACACCCACGAGCGGCGCACCAACACCGCGGTATAGGCCGCGCAGGCCACCATCATGAGCAATAGTCTTCTTGACAACGTCAAGCGCACCAGAGTACGTGCCTGGCGTGGAGGTTTGCAGGCGCACCTTGACGAGATCAAACGGATGTCCAACGGCAACAGAGCACACACCACCAAAGCCACCAGCGGCAAAAGACTTGATTTGACCCACAAGAGCGTTTTCAGTGGTATGAGAAGTGAGAATAGACTCGTCAATTTCGGGAGCGTCGGACATGGCGAAGAAGATGAATGGCTTGATGAGACAGAGATGGAGGTGGCAGAAAAAAAAAAACGGGTAGGATTGAGAGGGAAAAAAAAAAAAAAAAAGTGAAAAATTGACTTTGAGCTCTTATTTAACAAGTGCCCGGATAGGCCAGGGCAGCGGACAGGAGAAAAAGTTTTGGCGGTGGCAGCCAAAAAAAAAAAAAAAAAAAAGGCTGGGAGATTTTCATATGCCTCGGTCAAAAGGACTCGAGTGAACAACGTCAAGATAAAGCACTGCATTCTGAGATATATATATTGCTGATACATATTGATGATACATTGAAATATAATCAAACATATTTCACATCCCGGTCATTGTATTCTTCTCATCAAGCACAGGGCTTCTTCAATTAGGCATAGCCCTGCCCTCGGACCATAGGATAAACGGAGCACTGGAAGACCTCGACACACACACTCACATAAGATACCATATACTTTGACCCATAAAATAATTATAACAAAAATACAAACAAAAAAAAAAATCCCTTATGGTGTCAAAGTCCATGATACTTGCAATGGCTACTTTCATATAATATTATATCTATTCGTAGGTCACTTTACATTGGATTAATGTCATAAATCAGCGTCACATCCGTTGAGTTGCCATGCCAGCCGCGGTTCCCGCTCGTTGTGATCAGGTATCGGTAGCTGGGGTCAACATAGATGCTCGAAATGCAGCCGCCGTGGTGCCCGGGGATAATGTAGAATGGCACGCCCGAGGACTTTTGTCGGCTGCCGCCGCTAGCCGCGTTGCTGCTGCCCCCGTCGTGGTTCAGGTCGTAAAGTCGTAGGTTGTCATGCGATGCGCACAGCAGGTGCTTGTTGGTTGGCAGCGCTTTTACTGCACTCACCGCACCTGACACTGACGGGAACTTGAAGTTACGTGATGCGCTGAACCCCTTGCGCAGGTCAAATTCCTCCACGCAGCTGTTACGCCGGCCAACGTAGATGGAATTGCCATCGTAAGACCAACATGCGCTCATGGCCCACGGCGGTACGCCGCTTGTGACGCCAATATGCGCCACACGGGCTTCCTGCCGCCGGTCCCAAATGTCAATCGTGCCGTCAATGCAGGACGAAAGGAACACTGAGTGGCTCACATTGTTCTTTGCTGGGCCAGTAAAAGCAGAAGCCGCCGCCGCCGCTGCTGCTGACGACACAGGTTTCTCAGCACCTTCATCGTCGCTCTCCTTTTCACCAAACAAGTCCTCACCTTCGTCGTCGCCAAAGAGCGACCCCAGTGACTTTTCATCATCGTCATCCTCGTCATCTAAAAAGGAGTTAGACATCTAATGACAAAAAAAAAAAATTGAATAAAAAATAAAAAGGAGCGTCTCGAGGCAGTCAACGTCGTCACGAAAGAGCAAACAGCAGATTCCCCGGTTGCGCGAGGACAATCGGAGTACCCCTCCATCGCTGAATGGTTGTTTGTCACTGCTTTGTTGCCGCCACACTTGTCGCCGAGAAATTTAAATGCCTTGTTTTTTTCCGGGGTATTGCGTTTTGCATACTCACCTTGACTGTTTTTCTTGTCAACAGAAATGCCCCCCACTGGCTGCCACTCAATGCTGCTAATTTGTCCCGAGCTGCCCTTAAACTCACGTAATGGTGAGCTTGTCTGCAAATCCCACTCCACGATGCTTTTGTCCCATGATCCACTGATGGCCCGCACCTCATCGTCATCCAACTTGAGCACCGAGACCGTTGAGGTATGTTTTTCGTAGTATGCCACAATCTCGCCTTCGCTTGGGCGTATGCTCTGCAACGTAATTCCACCAGACTAAATAATGTAATAATAAAACCTGTTAGTATCATCCCACTGTAAGATTATGCCTGAACAGATACCTACCTCAAGACCCGAAAGCAGCCAGATTGCCTCTGACTGAACCACCATTGAGTAGACTGGCGACAGTTTTGGTTCATATAGTCCATCCTTCCCCAGCTTGATATCCTTCTCATACACCGGCTGCTCGTTTTCCCAGAATGACGTCAGCACACCGGACCGCGTGATACTATCCACAAACGGATGTCGTTGTGCCACCGTTAGCGGCAGCTTATTGTTAATTGAGTCAAAGAAATTGTATCGCCGAATAAATCCATCCTGGCCACCAGTAAACATCCACTTCATCCCCCATGACACGTCCACACAATACGCAGGACAGGCATGAACCGCAGCAGTATAGGGGACAATATCATAGGTGGCACAATCCTGAAGGGAGGGATCGCATGTAATGGGATACTGCTGGCGGAACGTCTTGGGTCCCTTGGGCACTTCAGGCTCTGGCTCATCAATAAATGGCTCCTTAACATCTTTTTCATCGTCATGGTTATTCGTATTGCCGGCCTCTGTGGATGCTGGTACCTCTGTGATCGTCTCGAGTGGCCTGGGACTTGCGTTAACCTCAGATGAATCGTCGTTGAACGTTGTTGTAGTACTCGCCGGTATCGACGCTGTAGAATCGGAACTAACCAAAGTCGTTCGGGCTGATGGAGCCGTTTTCGCGGCAAATTTCTTCGACGCGTCCCGCGAACGGTCGTCCTTTTTGTCATCATCATCTTCGTCATCCGGGGCATTCCGCTTCTGCCCCGCTACCACCTTTTCGCTTGTTGCGCGCCGAGGCAGCGATTTCCCAGCAATTGATGTGGGCGGTCCCTGTTTGTTTAAAGGTGAATCCTCGTCAGATTCCTCTTCCTCTTCGTCATCACTAGGTTTTGTTGGCACGGTTTTTGTTGAAGATGGCTTTGTTTTGTAACCAGACACGGGTCGTTTAGATGTATCTCTTGGCCGTTTTGATGTATCTTTAGGCCGCTCGTCATCGTCCTCATCATCATCGTCGTCATCATCATCTTCATCATCATCGTCTTCGTCATCATCGTCGTCGTCGTCATCGTCATTGTCATCTTCCTCTTCCTCGTCATCATCGTCATCTTGCGGCTGCTGTTGTTGGTTGTTGTCCTCTAGAGCATCTTCAAACAGATCGTCGTCATCTTCGTCGTTGTCATAATCATATCTTGGATTATCATCAAGAACGTTAAACGAGTTGCTCATCTTGACGCGATGGATACAGATGCACTTGATGAATGAAATGTGATAAACGATGTCTTGATAAACGTATATACAGAGGTTGAAAAGTTGATAAAAAGTTGAAACAAAAATGGAAAAAAAAAAAAAAAAACGCGTTGAGGACCAGCATTGGGTCAGAAATCCTTGGGAAACAAAACCACGAACAATTCACAGGATAATAACAGTCCAGGGTCCCGGCTACCCAGGCGTAAAATGTTTTCAGAATGAAGAGACGGCAATATCATGTTTGAAGCTACTCTAGAAGGTACAGCCGAGCCTTGACTTCGTCCACAATCCAGTCCAGTGCCACGTCCAGATTCATCCCCGTGAACGCACTGCACCCCAGTACTTTTGACTCGTGGAATCTGACTGCGTCGCTGTCATGTTTAACGTCTTTGCTAACATCACTATCTTCTGGCAAGCCCAGCAGGGCTCGAATGCGCACAACAGTTTCTTTCTGCTCTTGCTCTGGAATGATGTCCAGCTTATTCACCAGGATTAGTAGCCCCGCGCCCTTTAGTCGGTCCTCATCCAGCACCTTGTCTAGCTCCACCTTACAATCGGGGAGGCGGTCGATCGCCGTCGCGTCCACAACCCACACAAGGGTGTCCGTTTTTTCAAAGTAATTTCGCCAGAAGGGGCGCAATGTTGATTGACCCCCCACATCCCATATGTTAAGCTTATATCTAGGGAAAAAAACAAACAAAAAAAAACGCAACAATAGATGAAAAATTAGTTTATGAGGCTAGGGCCGGAGCAAAAAAGGCATTATTAAAGGAGATAATCAGCTTCTGCCTAGGAATTGGCTGTATGAAACGTACTGACCGTGTTGGATCGTGCGAATATTGAAGCCCAATGTGGGGCTAATAGTGGTGACATCTTCGTGAAGAATACTCTTGACTAGCGTAGTCTTACCGGAATTGTCGAGACCACTGGAGAAGGTAGTTAGTTTTATGACCGTAGATACAACGCACACAAACTTACAGCATAAGAACCCGAATCTCCTTATCCTTGATCTTTTGTTTGCGAATGACCGTCAGCAGTCCCATGGTATCTACTGCTTGTACCAGGTTATTTTGATGATGTTGGCTTGCAAAGTGGAAGGGGGGGCAGACAAAACGAGAGAAAACAACAAAAACAGATAGAAATTTCACTCACTCACTACAATTCCAACATAGAATATATATCACGACCACTCCATCCCGTAATAACGACAAATCCTTGGCCGGTAAACCATGTTATACGCCGTTTTCAGTCTCTGCCGGGTCGCCAAATACGTGCCGCTGATCTATCACAATTACAAGCGCAAATCGATTGCGGGGCTTTCCTTTGATTTGATTTTCTGGGCCTCACTTTCTGCGCTACTACGGGCCATCCATGTCCTGCTACTGCGGTACAATGTAACTGCACGCAAGCAATACGCGTTACGTTTTCCTTTGACTTCGATTCCCGATGAGACTTTTGTAACGACTGAGGGGTTCCCACCGGTAAGCCCTCCCGGGGCGTCGCTTACTGAGCTTGCGATTTTGCTCGGATCGGTGCTACTGATGGGCGGCTACTGCGGGCTCTACCAAACGCGCAAGCTCTACTGGCGTTCTCGCACTGAGGCCCAATCGATCTCCGGTGTCACTTTGATATTTCTTGTCATTGCCTTCTTCTTAATGCCGGTTTCGCTCTATTTGATGTGGGGGAGCCACATGAACTGGCTCGACTGCGTGTACTACCTTTACACCGTTGGCGAAGTCGCGGGTTGGTTTCAATATCTTCCACAAATCTCAGTTAATTTTATGTGCCAAAGTACGGCGGGCTTAAGTGTATGGTATCTCGCCGTTGAGAGTGCGGGCGTCGTGGCGCTGTGGATGTGCCTTGTGGCCAAGTGCTACCACTTCCGCGATGCGCGAGAGCTGGCGTGGCCTAACTCACTTTTTTTCTACGCACTGTTCACGACGGCGGCACTATTAAAACTGTTGTCACAGCACTTTCTGATCTATCGGCATCGCAAAGTGCGGTCTAAACGAATTCGTGGCGAGGAGTATGAACTGGTAGAGAATGGCCCCAGAGAACGTGCGGATTGAGATATAAGACTTGACACACAGTAAGCTTTGAATCATTGATTGAGACTATTGTTAATACTACGCTTGTTGCCGCCTGGCTAGACAAAAGAAGATCTGATGACACAAAAGGGGGAGGGGAGAAATGCGGTCGATATGAAACAGAGGTACAACAAACCAGCACAGCATCTGTGATACAATTGGTACAGATGCCTTATGAAGGCCAGCATTGCAGGACAATGGTTTTGCGGAGATAATCAAACTGATCTATCTTCCAGGAGATGATCAGTCTTAGACAATTTAGTGAACTCCACACACGAAGGGGTGTTTCATCCGGGATTGGATATGACATAATTCTGACACACTGAAGGGTGATACACAACTGCCTACGGTGTAATCGTTAAAACATTGGACGTCCAGCGCGTATAAAAACCTGTTTGACTGGTGCAATTGAAACTTGTCATAACAGCGTATTTTCTGTCAGGGTTATAACCAGGTTCTGAGTGAAACCAGCTTTATGCTGACTCAAAATCTGTCAGGCTGATAGAATTGGAGATGAGGCAAAAAGCCTCGACGCGTCAGAAGCACTGAACTTCTGGTTTATCACAGAGATCGCAAATTTTGTATACCCAAGGTATGTTTCTCTGGTGACGTCCCTTGGAGTCCCTTCTGGCAAACCCGGGCAGCAGGAATAAAGAGCCGAACCAGCCAAGTACAGCGAGCCCAACATTAATTTAAAATTGCCCAAAAAAAGAGTATTACTGTAACAGGAAATAGTTCAAAAGCGGCAATTATAGTAAATTTCTCATTTGGAATAAAATCATTATGCGTTGCTATAGCGATAGTACACTAAAGAAAAAAAAATTACATAATAAAAGCCAGCAACGCTTCAATTTGGGATTCTGCCGGCTGAGTTGAGGAATGGAAGATTCCAAGGAACCTGCCAAAACTGAACCAACCTAAAGAGTACTAAATGGCCACAAAAAAAAAAGCTAAACTCAAAACGGTCGACTCCTTAAACGTTTGTTTAATTTTACACCTGGTAAAATTGGCGGGTTTGTGGATTTGGCGTGGTTTTGTTAAGGTTTTTGTTTTGTTTTTTCCCCTAAATGGGTGGTTCTTACAACTGGTCATGGTAACCCTGCCTTGTTATATTTGGTTATTAATAACCAACTTACTAACCGCATCAAGCTCTTTCTCATCGTCAACTAGTCTTATGCTCCTCCTCATCCACCTCCAATTTATTATATTCTCTTCCTCCTTTTCTTTTCTCTTTTTCTTCTTTCCCCCCCCTACTCCCCCAGTGCTCACCATCACCGCAAAATTCCATTGTAGCGTCGCCTGCCTTTCACCATCAACAACGGTACTCTCACAGTCACAACGCTACCATGATTTCCTCTCTAGACAATATGTCACCCGAAAAATTGCGCCAGGAACTCGACTTTGAGCAGTCTGAGAACCAAATCCTGTCGCGTCAGCTCAACGATACCAAGATGAAACTTTCCGCCGCCCTCAATGTTCAGTCGCAGCTTGAGCTTGATCTTGTTGACATGACCAAGCAAGTCGCCATCCTTCAGGGCCAGGTCAAGGATCTCAAAAAGAGCAAAAATCAGCTTGAGAATGAGCTTTCCAAAGAGCAAATGAACTACATCAATGAAAAGCAACAATGGCTTGACAAAGAAGCGAAAACTGAAGTGGTTGTCGATAATCTTCGCAGCGAACTTAGCAAGGTCACTGCAACAAACCCATCGCTGCCCTCTACGCCGTCGTCCTTTTCCTTCCCCGGCGTCTTTTCCTCCACCTCCACAGCCACCACTGCAGCCACGTCAACGACGTCATCGACATCTTCTTCAGGTGGATTTGGTCATCGCCGACTTCTTTCTATTACTAGTCTCAGCAGCAACAGGAGTAATAACAACAACAACAACTCATCTGACTCCAAGGCCGTCGAAAAGCTAAAGAGTGAATTGGAGCAGGCTCGGCAGCAGGCCGACTTTGTGTCCAAGGAGTACACGGCTCGCTTTGATCAAATTGAGACTGAACTTCAGCAGTCAAAGGCTCAGGTTGCTCGTCTTATTGAGGAGAACGAGGGATTCCAGTTTCTTCTGGTGGAAAAGGCCATTCTCAGTGGACTCGATGAGGAGACTGAGGAGACGGACCAGCTTAGCGAAGAGGACAAGCGGTCACTTGAAACCGAAGTTAAAATTACTAGGTCACATAACAAGGCTCTTACCACGTCTTTAGAGCGTCTTATTCAACGGTTGTTGGAGAGCAAGGACTTTGAAAGCACACTGGAAGAGAACACCATGTCGGGCAACATTAATGCGAAAACGCTGTCAGCCTTCTCGTCACGCGTGCTAGCCAACAATAACCAAAGCAACAGCACTAGCAGTTCCTCCCGACCGGCTTTTAATCGAGGCCACCACTCTGGACGGGGCTCAGTATCGTCCATGTTTAGCATTGGATCTGGTTTGCGACGGAATCCATCCGTGTGGACCAGCCTCATACTTGGCGCGGGCGCGACTGGTGCGACCGACGACCACCACAGTGTTTCTGACGGCACAACAACAACGGACTCGGTGAACTCGTCGCGACCAAACTCACCGGTTGCGAACGGGGTAATGTCTTCGGACAGCTCGATCTCGAGCATAGACACAACCACGCTTGTTAACTCGCCTACGGCAGCAAGCGGTGGTGCGAGCCAGCTCAATGCGCTGCTTAACGGCTCGGTCGTTGCGCGCCGCCCCAGTACTACCAGTCAGAAAAAGCTGAGACCATTGACCATGGCCAACTAATGGCACTTACTGTAGCGCCGAGAATGCTTTTTTAGAGTCGCCAATTTGCCAGCTCGGCCCCTTTGTCCTTTTTTTTATGAACCACACACCACCATCGTTATGAACTCCTTTTTTTTTTTTTTAATTCGTTTTAATTTTTTTTTATACTCTCGCTGCTATATACATTTGACTGTACCACAACTCTTGTCCATTCTGTTGATACTAATATAAATATATAAATGATTAATATTAACCACACACTCATTTTTGCACAAAAAATCTGTCTACGATCAATTGCCTACAAATTTGCAAAAAAAGAAAAAAAAAAATAGTAGGGAGCGCAATGGCTAAAGGTTTGCCTCCCCCCCCCTCCTCCTCCTCCTCCTCCTCCAGGAGAGATTTCAGATTTTTTTGCAGAGCCCCAAGTTCTATGCTGGCAAGTAATACTATTTTTTTTTTTTTGGCAACAAGGAGAGACCAAAAATAGAGGATTACTTCTTTCATTGTTATCATCGAGATCCAGAAATAAAAATAAAAAAAAACCTTATGATCAACCTTCAAGTGAGTCTGTGCTATCAGTATTAGGTTATTGAGCATGATATTTCTAATATTCAAAATTACATAATGTATTTACTAAAGTTAACTTATAGCTTTGAGCTTTTGGTTCTTGTTTAAACAGTAAAGAATAATAATTTTTTGTCACTATCATTATCTGCACTTGTAAGAAAAAAAAAATCAATTGCTCGCATTCATAACCTGACTGACATCGTAATGGTGGATGAAGAGTTGTGACTAAAAGAAAAAAAGTGACAATAATAAATTTTGCGATTAGCAGAGATTGGTTTAAAATGAATGAATAAATAAAATCCGAGATTCGTGCCAGTAATTCGGGACAGCGACTTGATTGAATCAGTTAGACAGCGTTGTTGTAACACACTTATTGCAAAAGACTCTTAAGCTAGATATCTTTATTGCGAGATAAAGATACGCTAAGTGCACAAACACTTCTCTGGAATCCCAAAATACACTATATCATATACCTATCATCAACGCAGAATTGAGCCCCTACTATAGATTTTTGTTTTTGATTATATATGATGAGAACCGGAATCTGCTTGACAAGACTTGTAGATGACAGTTACGGCTTGCAACTTGAAACAATTCTCTTCTTCGCATTTTAGGGGGGAGGAAAAAAAAATCCCATTCGCCCCCTTAAATTTAAAAACACAAAAGCAAGCGTTGATGACTACAGTATTAGACTGATGAACCCATAGCCTCTAGAACCAAATTGATCCATCGTACGGGAAAACTGGGTTTAAGCTCTCTTCAGATGCTGCATGTGGTTATAGACTCAGGATTCTTAGTGGCCTTGCGTCACATTAGGTCTTGTTAAGGTACCATTAAACTATGGTGATTTTTTTTTTCTTGGTTATGTAAAGTCCAAACTTGGCGCCACTGGAATTCTTCATTTCAGATTTCAGGGTCAATTTGAACACCAAAAAAAAAAAAAAAAACCTCCATGGCACTGCCACTGCTTACACTTTGTGGAGTTTTTTTTTGTTTGGATTAATGAAGCCAAAGCAGACACTAACCATCTTACTTTTTTACATCTACCCTTTGATTTTCAATTAATAAACTATATTTAATCGAATCTGACACATTTAGCATTTAACAAGCCCTAACCAGGCTGTGTCCAGCCCCCCGGGGTGGTCGTTCTGAATCTGACAGCTGACACCGGGCTCACTGTAGAATACACTGTTGCTGTTGACATAACAGTGCATACGAGTAATTCACGCACCATGGCTCTGAGTTTGGCTGGTGTAGTATTATTAGAAACAATGTTCAGAGCACCGTTATCAATACGAGGCAGCTACGAGGTACTTGCAAAAAAAAAAAAAAAGACCTCATAGCTCACAAGCTTGAAAGAGTTGGACCTTGTGAGATGAAACTTAATATGCCACTTGGCATGGAAATGGATAATTATGGAAACTATGAATAGAACTGGAAACCTGGTCTGGGAATTTTGTACTGGACAAGACAAAAGCATTTTAATTTTGAGTTAGTTGATTGTCCAGTAACCAGATTATTTTTATCCATCTATAATTAATGACTTGCTCAAAAATACTTTGCATTAAACATAATCTACTTTCTTGAGTACAACTTTTTTCCGTGTTTCAATAATTAATCTCACTTTCTTGAAGTGGATCAAAAAGCATACTGGGCACATTTTTACGCTCAAAGACCTTAATGTTCTCGTAACATATCATTTCAAGAACAGATTTAACTTCTTCAAATGAAAAGTTTTTCCGCCACTCACTCTCGGCCATGCTTTCCTCTATCTTACCAAACACATCGTTCCTAGAGTTTTCGAGAACCAAAGGGACGTCAAAAAAATGTTCAGAGTCTATTTACCAACTCGAGTGCTGGAAAAACGTTGATGAAATCCAAGTCACCTAAAAAGAAATATTTTATTAATGGAAATTTATTGGAAAACAGAAAAAAAAGTGACATGCCGAAGATTTTTCATTGGATGTTCAAAAAGCCGCCTAATCTGAGAAGGATTTAGCAATCTGCGATCCATATCAACGACGCTGAGTTCCTCAATGCTGTCAAGGTAGCGCATTATCGCTAAACTAAACTCTGATTTATTCATGTGGAGAGTGAACCGCTTTACCCTATCAATCTTTATCATTTGACCAATTGAGCTGATGACAATGTCACTGTACTTGGGGGTTTCAAAAATGTTGGTTCTACAATAGAACTTTAAACACTCAAGGCTGTTGAAGCGGAACACATCAGGTAAAGAAGAAATAGCTGTAAGTTCATTCATCGAGGTGTCATTGGCAGCATTAAAAAAATATAACAATACCATAGATATTCTGGAAAGAATGTTTGAACTGGACTTGAACAATTATCTGAAGATGGGTAAGACTGTCAAATTTTTGATCAGACTCAAAGGCCATCATGAAATCATAAAAGTCAATCGAGAGTCTCTGTATGGTAGGAAGAAGTGCATATTTCGACGGATCAGAAATCCTAACATAAACTGATATGGGAATTAACAGTTCCTCAAGTGACTGAAGCAATAGTATATCCTCCATCCCTGAAAGACTGGCAAAGATTCACCAATGTCTTTTCACTTTAGAACATTCCCTTGTAATGACATTTATGCTTAGCTCGAAATCTTCTTGGTCATAATTGCAAAAGTCCAGTGTAAGAGATTGGATAGACTCTTTCAGATCAAGACGCTCTAAAACCAAACAATAACTGTCTGTCTGCAAAAGCAAATGAAATTGTTTACCGTTTTTTTTTTTTAGATTTTATATTAAGTTTTTAGATAGTTTAAAATCTACCAAATCTTTTGAGTACTCACCGAGAACTTCCATCAAAATTTCTTTTAATGATAGAAAGCGTTATCAATTTGTCTAAATGAAAAATTGGAATCTAAGTTTTCTTTTGTGCTAAGCAATACTCCTACAAACAAGCGTTTTACGTGAGCTAAGAAATTCCTTTAATTTTAGCCAATTTCATTCCGGAAGGCTCACAAACAACCGTTGCGGGTTCACGGGCTCTTTTTTTTGTCTATTAAAAATAGCGGTCCCGGAACCGGTTGTTGACAAACTCCACGTAATAGTATGGCGTGGCACTTATAAACACCAGATCGTGATAGATGTTGAACTTATAATTAACCGTAGCAGTCTCATCCGTTTATAGGTTTGCCATACTCCTAAAAAACTTGCTGCAGGAAAATTTACGTGCCTTAAATATCCGGGTTTCAATTGAGTTTGTTTGCAGATGAGACGAATGGATTTCAATAAAGCCAGGTCGATCAGCTTCCACCTTAGATCAGCTTCCACCTTAGACAATTGCCGCTATCAATATAATCAAACCGAGTGTGAAATCAAACTGGCAAATGACTGCATATTATAGATTTAACAGGGCTATTTAAAACTAGTTTTGTACTTAAAACAGTCAGTTTGATTGAGAGCTGGTTGATATAGGCCATTAGAGTAGTTGTTAGTATGATGTTGGAATATGTACAAAAGTTGATTTTGAATCTGAGTTACTAAAATTTAAAAGTCACACAAGTCTGGATTTCAGACATTACATTCCGGTCTTAAATAGTAAACCTGAATTCTAATTATGATTTCATTAATCAATTTATCAAACAGCAAGTTTTTCTATTGTCTTAATAACTAGAAGTTCAATAAAACTCATTGAAACAGCATGCCATTAAAAAAAAATTATCAAATGGATAGAAAATTAGGTTATTGTCCTTGTATCCAGAAGTTCATACCTGTAATTAAATTAACAAGAAAATATGCTAAAGAGACGTTTAATTCTCAAACCATTTATTTCAACAAGGCTGACAAGATTGCGTTTGTATTGCAGTCGCGGTGACCTGTGCTCATACGAGATTTCTCGGGCTCGCATTTCCTAAGCCATTAACACAGTGAAATATGACTTGTGGAGTAGTATCCAGTGCCCTATAAAAAAGTTTGCTATCACAAAAAAAAAAAAAAAACGACAATAAATAAATTGAAACTGTTCAAGATATCAAGCATTACCTGCATACTATAGTACAACACTATTTCGTGATTCTACAATCAATTTCACTTTATTAAAATTGATCAAAAAGCATACAGGGTGCACATCCTGCATAGATCTGATTGACCCTGTGTATCGCAGCTGGTTACGCTTAGTGGTCACGACATTCTCATACATTACTATTTCTAAAACCGATTTCATTTCGTCAAGTGAAAAGTTTTTCTGCCATTCACTCTCAGCCATGCTTTCTTCAATCTTTTCATACACATGATTCAAAGACTTTTGAAGAAGTATGGGGTCGTCGTTGGCAAAATGTTCAAAGAGTCCAGTTATCGACTCGAGCACTGGAAAAAGCTTTAAAAACGCCAAATCACCTAAAAAGAGGTCAAGGATTAATGGGAAATAAGTTGAAAAAAGAGAAAATGTAACGTATCGAAGATTTTTCATCGGGCGTTCAAAGAGTCGTTCAATCTGAAATGAGATGAGCGATGAGCTATCCAAATCCACAACGTTGAGCTCTTCAACGCTATCAAGATATTGCATTAACTCTGGACTAAATTCGGACTTATACATTTGAAGAGTGAAGAGTTTCACGTTGTTAATCTTCACAAGTTTGCCAATTGAACTAATGACAATATGGTCGTACTCGGGGGTCTGAAAAATGTTGGTTTTACAGTAGAACTCTAAACACTCGAGACATGGGAAACGGAAAACATCAGGTAAAGCTGCAATGGCGCCAAGCTCATTCATCGAGGCGTCATGAGCTGCGTTGAAAAATATATCGTAGACATTTTGAAAAGAATAGTTGAACTGAATCTGGACAATTATCTGAAGGTGTGTCAAACTGTCAAGTTTTTGGCCAGACTTGAGGGCCATCATAAAATCATAAAAGTCAATTGTGAGTCTTTGTATGGTGGGAACAAGAGCAAATCTTGAGGGGTTCGGCATCCTAACATAGGCTGATATTGGAAGTACCAGCTCCTCAAGTGACTGGAGCAACAGGATATCCTCCATTCCTGAAAGACTGGCAAATATTCCACCAATAATTAGTGTGTTCACTCTAGGACATTTCTTTGAGATGAAATTCATGTCTAGTTCGTAATTTCTTCCTTTGCAAAAATCTAATGTAAGAGAGTGAATAAACTCCTTCAGACCAAGACGGTCTAAGACTTGACAATAGGCCTGTGTTCGTAAAATGAGATGAAATATTATACCGGATTTTTCCAATTGCTTGTGGAAATTCTCGGTTAACGTCAAGCCCACCCCAATGTCATCAAGAAATTCTATCGTGATTTCATTTAAAGAGGGATAAAGCCCCACTTCAATCTGACTAAGTAAGAAAGTAACATTTAAGATTTGTTTATGACAGGCCGATACTCCTAGAAACAAGTGCCTAACATTGATTTGAAGATTTTTATTTGAAAATAAAAGACAGTTAACTGGAAGGCTTACAAACTGCTGTTGCGAAATTGTGCCTTTTTTTCTGTTCATCTGAAAATATCGATCTCGAAACCTGTTATTGACAATAGATGTGCGATAGTAAGAAACGGTACTTTTCGAAATCAGATTGTTGTAAAAGTTGAAATCATAGCTTTTCCTATTGGAGATTCCCATCGGATTTTGGGTATCGCCTTGACTAGAGTTGTCATCCTCAATATAAGACGAGAAACTACACGCCAAATTATCAAAAGCTAGCAAGTCAACAGCAGTTTGAATTTTTTTGCAAATGAGACGAAGTGATGTTACTAAAGCCAGGTCGGTTTGCTTCCATCTTAGACACTTGGCGCTATCAATATAATCGGACCGAATATTGACTGGAACTGGCAAATCAGCATATTTGGATTGAACAGGATCATCAAGAACTAGCTTGATGATTAGAACAATCAGCTCAATTGGAAGCTGACTGATATTGGCCATTGGAGTAGTTGCAAGGATGCTGATGAGCAGAAGGATGGAGGACAAAGGGTGATTTTAAATCTGGGGTTTATGAAATTTAAAAGTCACCTCGACTCTGACCGATTGATATGACATTTATAGTTTAAATAGTAAATTTAAGTACTAAGTGCAATGTCATTGAAAAGTCGGTCAAAGTTTTGCAAACAAATGTTTCATCTTATCTCACTACGAAAACATCCTAGCAACAATTAAAATTTTTTGAGTAATAATTTGACTAGAATCTTTTATTTATATTAAGTATCCTTGAGCTCACCTTGTTACTTTCAGTGAGGAATGCTGGCAGCCCTGTTGTTCCGCCTAACCATCCCCTTACATAATATGCGCGGCTGATATCTCCCATACAAAATTTGCTCTTGTCGCCAAAATTTTTTTTTTCAACCTCCTGCCGGAGCCTAGACAAAAAAACACACACCCTCTCTCACAAGCACATCATTAATCACGGCGCAGGTCTTCCTCCCGACATAGCCATCTCTACGCATACATAGCAAAAAATAACTGATTATGTTCAATTTAACAAAGATCTCTGATTTAATAAGGCTGCCGCCAGACGAATTTTCTGTTCCCCTGTCGGAGGCGCTGGAAGACCTGATCAACGCGAAATACAGCAACAAGATTATTCACAATGTCGGGCTCTGCATAACGCTGTACGATATTCTGGATTTTGAGGATGGTCTCACGCGAAATGGCGATGGAAGTGTATATATCAAGAGTAAGTGAGCCTAATACCCAAGGAGTTAAAGTGTTTCTATGCCAAGCGTTTGCTAACCGACTTTTTTTTTTTTTTTTTACAGCAACGTTTCGGCTCGTTGTGTTCAGACCATTTGTGGGCGAGATCTTGGTTGGCTGGGTGTCTTCGTGTACCGAGGAAGGCCTGAATGTCAAAATGGAGTTTTTTGATGACATCTTTATCCCGAAGCATCTGCTATTTGAGTCCTGTGTATTGTAAGTATTATCCATCCATCCTCCATGAACTACTCGCGCATTATTTATTAATTTTTTTTTCTTCTTCTTCTTCTAACATTACAATTTTAGCATTCCGAGGGAACAGGCCTGGGTGTGGAAAAATGGCGACGATGACTTTTATATTGACACAAACGAAAAGATTCGGTTCCGGGTTGAACAGGAAATCTTTACGCAACACCAGCCCAAGAAGCCAAACACTCCTGAAGACGAACAACAACAGCATAACCACCTGCCTTCCTACATGATCCAGGGATCATGTCAAACCGACGGCCTGGGTTTGGTTACTTGGTGGGATTAAGCAACTGTCTACCTCTCTCGTTTTCTCTAATCCAGAAAATCCCAGTAAACATGTAAAAAAGATAAAAAATAATTTATTGTATACATCCACTACTAGCCTATCGCTCCTTCTCCTCTAGTTGTACTGCATGTATTGAGAAGTACTACTGAACTTCAAGTTACCCTTGATAACCTTCTCAACCGCAGCCAAAAAGTCCTTTTCAGATGCAACCTTTCTTCTGGCTCTGATTGCAAACATACCAGCCTCAGTGCAAACAGAGCGGAGCTCCGCACCAGTACTGTTGGGGCAGAGACGAGAGATCAACTCCCAACGGATGTCGCGGTCGACAGACATGCTCTTGGAGTGAATGCGGAAAATGTTTGCTCTGCCCTCCACATCGGGTAAGCTAAACTCAACCTTTCTGTCGATACGGCCAGGTCTTAGCAGAGCCGGATCAAGAGTGTTAGGTCTATTCGTAGCAAACATGACTTTGATGTTACCGCGAGGATCGAAACCATCAAGCTGCGTGATCAGCTCCAGCATAGTTCTCTGAACTTCGTTATCACCGCCAGCACCATCGTCAAAACGAGCACCACCAATGGCATCAACTTCATCAAAAAAAATGATGCAAGCCTTCTTTGTGCGAGCCATCTCGAACAGCTCGCGGACCATTCTAGCACCCTCACCCACATACTTCTGAACAAGTTCCGAACCGATAACACGGATAAAGGTAGCATCCGTTCTGTTTGCTACAGCTCTAGCACATAGAGTTTTACCGGTACCGGGAGGACCGTATAGAAGGATACCCTTGGGAGGGTCGATACCTAAGTTGACGAATCTTTCTGGCGATAGGAGGGGTAACTCGACAACTTCTCTAAGCTTCTCAATCTGCTCCTTGCAGCCACCGACATCACCATAAGTGACGTCTGGCTTCTCCTCAACGGTCATCATGGTAACAGAGGGGTCAATTCGAGGAGGTAGCGGAAGCATGATCTGGTATTTGTTGCGTTCAACACCAACTCTCATACCCTCCTCGATATCTGTAGGACTGACTCGCTCACCCAGGCTCACAACAAACTTGGCGATTTGCTTAACATTAATGACATATTTGGTCTTCTTAAAATCGTCGTCGGCCTGAATAATCTTGGTGCATCTGGCGACCTGGAGAGGCTGTTCTTCGCTCATAGTTTGCTTGTCGGCAGCCAAATCCCACAGATGAGGTGGCGCCAGACCAGTGTCGGATTCCTTGATACCAATCTTTTCGTTTATCCGCGATTGGATGTTTTTGATATCTTTCTCAATTTCTTTCAAAGGAATACCGTAAGGAGCAGCACCCTATAAACAAGAGTTAGCATTGGGTGGAGAGATAATTGACCAAACCTTTGCTACTTACATATGATTTTAACACTTGGATGTCGCCCTCTGACAAAGGAATAATTTCTTTCTGGTTGGCGGCGTCCTCGTCTTCAACGGGGGCCTTGTACTTTTCCCAGTCAGCTTTAGGAGGCATTGTCGTTTTATTGATAGAGATAAATAGGGAATTGGGTGTGGGGGATGATAGTAGTTCTTAAAAGGCTGAAGAGAAAGAGAGGAAGGAAAGGTTATTAAGGATGGCGGAAGTGAAGTTGAGTTTGGTGGTGGTAATTTTACCCTCCATTTTGTGTGGCAAAAAGAGACCAAAGGCACAAGTCTTAAACTATGGCTTGATTATGTCATGCATCACTAGTAAAACTCACATTTTCAAGACCCGACTCTTTCTCTCTCTGCAACTGTCAAGTTATTGCCGTTAACATTTAACTTCTAATGTTGCAAAGACAGCAGTGATGGCTGTTAGAGACTATGCAAGGATTTAACAAGTACTATCCCCCTGACTATGATGGTAAGACATCTGTCAACAAGCTTGCCGGCAAGAACCACGCGCTGGGATCTCGCGCAAGCAAGATCAAAGATGGTATTCTGACAGTCCGCTTTGAATGCCCGTTTGATATATCCTGTTTGAAGTGCGAGAAGATGATAGCTCAGGGTGTGCGATTTAACGCTTCTAAGAAAAAGGTCGGTAACTACTACACTACGCCAATCTGGTCTTTCCGGATGAAATGCGCTAACTGCGCTAACTGGCTCGAGATCAGGACCAATCCCAAAGATACGACTTACGACGTGGTGGAAGGTGCCAAAAAGCTGTTTGCAACCCTAAATGCTGAGCCTCCAGCGGCTTCAGTCGTCAAAATAGGTGACGACGCGTTCAGTCAAATTGAGAAGAGCCGGTCTGTCATGTTAGAGAAGGAGAGAAACGAACAGATTATACGGGCGCTCTATCAGGCCAACAAACGCCAGTGGAATAATGCTTTCGAATCGTCCCAGAAACTGCGAAAGGCGTTTAGAATGGAGAAGAAAGAAATACAAGCGAATGAGAATGCAAAACAGGCAGTTTCTGACAAAAACTCGCTGCACATACCTTTGCTGGATGTAGCTGCAAGCGACAAGAATACGGCTAAGGCCATTAAATACGGCAGTAACCTGGAAGAAGATGCGCAGCGCAGTCTGGACAAACGACTCCACAGCAATGCATTTACCGCGAACGGCAACTCTGATCTAGATTCGGACCACACAAGTCGAGTTCTAGGTGCCATTGCCTCCTTGTTCGACAAGAAGTCTGACTCTTTTGACATTTCTAATTCCAAAGTTCGAAAGAAACGAGCGGTTTCAGTCAAGCCCAAACCTGTGCAGTCTGAGCCCATGGACGTCAAAAGCACCCTGGTCGAATACTCGGACTCCTCTGACGAGATTTAATACGAGATACCCCTGTTATCTACTGAAATCATCATTTTGAATGCTTTGAAGCATTGACGAGATTTGTATCGCACTCTCTAAAAGTCATCTCGCGCGGCTCCGCTCGTTAATGCTGTTGTCTTTACAATTGGGGGTTATGTGCAGAGTATTTCTGTATCAGGAACTGTTTCTACTGTTGATCTTCAAATACAGCTGTAGAGGGTTAACTGCAGAATTTATTAGAATAAGCAATAATATCTTGAATAAGTAACATTTTTTGTTTTTGCGTTGCTGGTATGGAAGCTGTCTCTCTTCTATGCACTTTGTTTAGCAATTATTATTATTATTATTATTATTATTATTATTATTATTATTATTATTATTATT
>JAKUCA010000145.1:0-24162 GCA_030567025.1 Geotrichum europaeum
ATACCTCATCTTAAAGGTAATTTACATTAATCTGAGATACATACCTCATCTTAAAGGTAATTTACATTAATCTGAGATACATACCTCATCTTAAAAAGTAGACGTTAGCAGTTTCTTTTGGCCAATGGATGGGGTATATCAGGCATATCAGTGATCTGATGGGGAAATCAGTGGGCGGCAACACGATTATCTTGGGTGTCAACGCTGTGGCGTTTTGCATCTCCCAAAATTTCAGTTTTTAATCCTCCCACTGCCATCACTGGTACAATCCACGCCGGCGCATCCTACCCTCCCCCATCATAATCATGAAGTAAGTATTCCAGCCCTGTTTTTCGCTGCATTATCAATTCTGACCAGAAAAAAATTTCTAGGTTCTACATTGATGACCTGCCTGTGCTCTTCCCGTATCCACGCATCTACCCCGAGCAGTACACATATATGTGTGACCTCAAGAAGACGCTTGATGTGGGCGGCAATTCAATCCTAGAAATGCCTTCAGGCACCGGTAAAACCGTAACGTTGCTGTCACTGACAGTTGCGTACCAGATGTTTTATCCCGAACATCGCAAGATCATCTACTGCTCACGAACCATGTCTGAGATTGAAAAGGCCCTCGCTGAGCTTAAAAATTTAATGGCATACCGGGCCCAGGAGCTTGGGTATGTTGAGGAGTTCCGCGGGCTTGGACTCACGTCGCGTAAAAACTTGTGCTTGCACCCGACCGCAAGGCGTGAGAAAAAGGGCTCCATTGTTGATGAAAAATGTCGCTCCATGACCTCGGGCATCTCCAAGGCCAAAATTGCCGCTGGCACCGACCCCAACGCAAAGCTGTGTGACTACCACGAAAATCTGTACGAATTCGATCCGCATAACCTGATCCCGCAAGGCGTCTACACGTTTGATGATCTACTAAAGATATGTGAGGAGCGCAAAACATGCCCTTACTTCACCGTACGCCGGATGATGCCTTTTTGTAACCTGATCATCTACTCGTACCACTACCTGCTCGACCCCAAAATCGCTGAGCGTGTTTCAAAGGAGTTGTCCAAGGACGCGATTGTTATTTTTGACGAGGCACATAATATTGATAACGTCTGCATCGAGTCGCTAAGTGTTGACATTACGGAAGAGTCGCTGCGGCACGCTGCGCGGGGGGCAGCGTCACTGGGTCGCGAGATTGAAAAAGTCAAAGCTACCGACGCTACCAAACTGCAGGATGAATATAATAAGCTTGTGCAGGGTCTCAAAGAAGCAGATGTGGCTCGCGAGGAGGACCTATTTATGTCAAACCCCATCCTACCGGATGATCTGCTCACAGAGGCGGTGCCGGGCAACATTCGCCGCGCCGAGCACTTTGTGGCATTTTTAAAGCGATTTATTGAGTATCTCAAAACGAGAATGAAGGTACTTCATGTCATTTCGGAAACACCAGCATCATTTTTGAAGCATCTAAAGGATCTTACCTACATTGAAAAAAAACCCCTGCAATTTTGTACTGAGCGGTTAAACTCGCTCGTGCGCACCCTTGAGTTGCTCGAAATTGAAGATTTTTCTGCGCTCAAGGAAATTGTTACATTTGCCACGCTACTTTCGACATATGAGGAAGGGTTTGTGCTTATTCTTGAGCCATTTGAAAATGATCAATCTACAGTGCCCAATCCCATTCTACATTTCTCCTGTCTCGACGCGTCGATTGCTATTAAACCCGTCTTTGAACGGTTTAATTCCGTCATCATCACCAGTGGTACCATTTCGCCCCTGGACATGTACCCGCGCATGCTTAATTTTGACACCGTTATTCAGGAATCGTACACTATGACACTTGCGCGGAAATCTTTCTTGCCTATTGTTGTGACCAAGGGATCAGATCAAGTGGCCATTTCGTCGCGATTTGAGATTCGTAATGATCCCAGTGTCGTGCGCAATTACGGTAATCTGCTTATTGAGTTTGCCAAGCTGACGCCCGATGGTATGGTTGTTTTCTTCCCTTCTTACTTGTACATGGAGAGTATTATTAGCAGCTGGCAGGCCATGGGAATCCTCGATGAGGTATGGAAATACAAGCTGATTCTGGTCGAAACCCCAGATAGCCAGGAGACAAGTCTTGCCCTTGAGACTTACCGTACAGCATGCTGTAACGGCCGTGGTGCCATTATGTTTAGCGTTGCGCGAGGCAAAGTCTCCGAGGGTATTGATTTTGACCACCATTATGGGCGTACAGTGCTCATGATTGGTGTGCCATTTCAGTACACAGAATCCCGTATTCTCAAAGCGCGACTCCAGTTTTTGCGGGAAACATACCATATTGAGGAGCGTGATTTCCTTTCCTTTGACGCGATGCGGCACGCAGCGCAGTGCCTTGGTCGCGTTTTGCGTGGTAAAGATGACTATGGGATCATGGTGCTGGCTGATCGCCGATTTGCCCGGAAAAAGGGACAACTGCCTAAATGGATTGCACAGGCCATTATGGATAGTGATGTCAATCTTTCCACTGATATGGCCGTGGCGTCGGCGAAAAAGTTTCTTCGAACGCTGGCGCAGCCCACCAACCCAGCGGATCAGGAGGGGGTCAGTGTGTGGGATATTAATGACTTGATTGCGTATCAAAATGACAAGTCAAAGAGCAAAAAGGCCTTTACCATCAAGAATGGTGACGCCATGGATCTGTCGTAACTATAACCTGACAACAGCTACTCCATTTAACTTATTTTATAATCCTGTTTGACCAATGTATTATCCATTTTTTTTTTTTTTGTTAAAAAAACAATAAAACAAATAAATTAAATAAACTAATAATTATATCTTCACATGAAAACTGGGAAATAATATTGCCTAATCCTCCATTTCCACGTCTTCCTCCTCGTTATTATCCTCGTCGGCAACCTCACGCTTTTCACCAACAGTTACCTTGAAGTCAATTTCTCTGTCAACATCATAGTACGAGTCGCACATGACCCAAACGGCCACATCGTGCACACCAGCGTCGGGGATGGTGAATGGCAGCGCCACTTCCTGTACGGCTTTGCCGAGACTGACACGCTTAATACCATAAAGCTTGTTAGATGCCGCTTCACCAAAGACGACCCACCAATTCTCACGCTTGTGGAAGGGGTAGTGTTGAGACTCAACATCAAGATCGGGCTCCTCATCCTCATCAACCTCACGCTCAATCTTTATGCGGATCACAGAGGGCTCGTCTGCATGCAAGTTGTCCTCATCCTCAAGCTCGTATGACACCTGCTCAATGTTGGGGTACTTGTTGACAAAATTGGCAATCTTGACCATCCGCGGGTCATCATCGCTCATGCCGTTAAGCAAACGAGCGCGCTTTGATTCGTCCTCATCACTAACAACCTCAAGGAACTCAGCAACCGTAGAAACCCCCTCGGCTTTGCAGTTTGCAATAATGTCGCTTGTAAAGTATGGGATCTGCTTAAGCGGCGAATCCTTATTCCACATGGCCTGAACAACCATCTGGCTGAGGTCCATTGCGTACGTCGCGTTCAAGTGACCTTCGCCCGCAAAGACATCGACACAACCGGCAAGAAGAGAAAGAATCTTTTCAAGAACAATCTGCTGGTCCGCAACCAAGTCAGGGGGCAGCGTCATCCGAGACAGGTGTGCCTGGAGCAGAACAAATGCCTTAAAACGAACCGAGTTGTACTTAACTTCGTTGATCTTGACGGGACAGTGATTGTAAATCTTCTTCAGCAATAGATCCTCATGAGTTCTAATAGGCAGGGATGACTCAAACTCCTCCGCAGAAGTAACAATCTCAAGCAAGCTCTTGAGCTTGGTGCGCTCAGTGAGTGACAAAATAAAGGTTTGTAGAGAAACAAACGAGATGTTATGATACGAAGCAATAATGGCGCCGTTCAAAGGAGTGATAACATCTCCCTCATCGTTTTCCTCGATCTCAACCATATTCGCCTCCACAAGTTCCTCAAGGGTATTTTCAATCAACTCCGAGAGGTACTCACTAATTCCTTGGGGTGTAGTATCCATCAATCCATAGAAACTAGGATTGGCAGAGAGGCGTCGGTAAAAGTATGAGTAGGTGAGCCAGTCGATGCAGCCACTCTTGCTGTTGATGATTTCAACACTGATCTCGGTGACAAAAGCATCACGGAGAGACAGGTTTAAGTGACTTTCAATGGGAAGCGCTTCATTCAAAAATTTCTTGTAATATTCGCGCTTAGCAGTGTTGGTCAGAACCAAGACTTTACTGCTACTGTCTTCTTGCAGTCTGTTTGCATGGCCCATCATCTGCAATAGCTCGCTGATAGGATAGTCAATGTATCTATGCTCCTGGCCTTCGTAAATCTGGGTGCCCATAATGACAACAAGCTTGGCCAAAGGTCCAGCAGACCAACATGTATCGCGAGTGGCCAGAATGACCTGAATGGCGCCTTTATTGAACAATCTCTCAACGATGACACGATCAGACTTCTCCATATGAGGATAAATAAACCCGATACCATTCTCCAGGCTTTCTCTCAAGGAATTATCCTTAATTCGTTCCAAAGCAGGATTCAAATGCTCTAGATCAATAAGCCTGAAAATGTCCTCCTT
The DNA here is from genome assembly GCA_030567025.1 of Geotrichum europaeum. Taxonomy (NCBI): domain Eukaryota; kingdom Fungi; phylum Ascomycota; class Dipodascomycetes; order Dipodascales; family Dipodascaceae; genus Geotrichum; species Geotrichum europaeum. Next base: position 4,573 of record JAKUCA010000145.1, read on the forward strand.
GTGATCAGCATATGAAAGTCTAACCAAATCCTGACTTGTTGAGATGCACTGTTTTCTATCGTTGACATAAATCAACGAGGCTTGGCCTTCGCTCAAATTTCTTATGGCGTAATAAGTGGGATGGGCCATAGCAATCATCAGCGATGGATGATGAGGAATGTTGAAAGACTGCAGATGAACCTCTAAAGGTAACTGTCTTTCCTTGGGCAAAAAGTTGAAGACAGAGCTAGAAGACACGCCTAACCATTGGCCAAGGTCTTTAGCGTTTGACAGAGAAACACTCAGCGCAATGATACGCAAAGGATTCTCCAACTCTAAGGCAGCTAATCTCAAACGAGAAGCAATAACTTCATAAACAAAGCCGTTCATTCCACCCAGCATGTGAATATCATCCAAGATTGCGAAGCTGACCTTCTGGACAGCGCGTCTCTTAAGCCAGTTGCGCGAGACAGAATCCCACTGAGTAGGCGTGGCTAAAATTAAATCAGAACTATTGAGCAGTTTGATATCTGCTGAAAGCTCCCCAGTGAACTTATTAATGACCTTGCCACCTTGAAGATTGCTCAGTCTCTTGGTCCAATCAGCCAATCTATCATCGATTTGGTCCTGGAAAGGTGCAATGTAGATAGCCTTACCATGGTCCTCATAGTTCCAATGTCTCAAAAGAGCAATTTCTGCACAAGCTGTCTTTCCATTACCTACAGAAGCACCAATAAAGACATTATCATCAGTGTTGTAAAGTGTGTGGAATGTCTGGGTCTGAATCCTGTTGAATGTTTCCCAAGGAAATATATTAGTATACTCTTCATTGTCGAGAGAAGAGACTGGAATTGGTTGACGATCGAGAAGATTAGTGGGAGCAGGAAACTTTTCAGGGACAATAAGCTTTTTGAGAGACAAAGCCACTCTGGTCTCACTGTGCAACCACTTTTCAGAAATGAGAGAAATGAAGTAGTTAGGAGGAGTGGGCACAGAAATGGGAACGGTGAACTCAACAATATGCTCGTCACTAAGGTAATGCTCACGCAGAACAAAGGAGTCGCTGTACAAAATAGTCTCACCATCACCATCTTCCACAAGCACCAAAAACGTCTCAGCATTTCCATGCAAACTTCTGTTCCAACTAGTAAACTCTGCAGTGATCACAAGTTCAATCTTAAGCAAACTAGGTGTGATTGGTTGATAGTGGGCATCCAGTGAAAGTCGAGGAAATTGCTGAAGCAATTCAAAAACAAGCCCACCAGCCTTTTCAACACGAATGACTTGGCCAACCTCAGCAGCATCTGTAAGGTCAAAGTATTTTGACCATGGAAGCTGAGAAGCTTCTGTCTTTTTGATTACCTCAATAGGACAGTTAGGAAACTGTCTAAAAGGCGAATTCGAAAACCACAAACGTTTTTCAACCATTTTACAGATCTCCAAAGTAGTTCTAGTCAACGAAGCCCAGCCCTTTCTAAGAGAGATTTCGAAAATAGCTCTGAAAAGTCTACCAGCAGATTGGGTGATGTAAACCATATCAGCCATTAGAGCAAAACCATCAAGCTTGAGACGAGAGATGTATGCCTGCAAAAGAATGTTAATCTTGGCGGCAGGTTCTTCGACTGACTCCTTGATAGGAATAGGAGCTTTTTCAAGCAATTTTGTTAATTCAAGCTTTTCTTCTTGTCGAACTGGAATGAATCTAAATTCTTCAGAAAGAGAAAAGATTCTAAAGATTTCGATCGGTGTCAAGAAGGGCTTGAGGTTAGTGTTGTAAGTGGTCATAGAAGTATGCGAAATGTAAAAGTTGGAAGCGATGCGGCCTAGATCAGTAGGCTGAACACGACCACTGGCGACATCATACTTAATCAGGTTGTTGTCTCTAAGAATAGACAAAGCAGTATGAGAAAGATCAAGACGCTTAAGTGTGAGCGTTGGGTCTTCGTCATAGTCTGCACCAACTCTGTAAACTCGAGGTGACTTGAGCATCCGCACGTATAGATAAGTATAGCCCAACCACTGAATAGCATCATCTCTAGTTCTGATAGTTCCCAGGCTGATTTCCGCGTTAATATTGTCGACCAGCTTAGACATGAGTTGACTTTCAATGGGTAGACTGGCATTGATCAAAGACATGTAATAATTGAGTTCTGAATGAGCGGTGATAATAACACCGTCACCAGACTTGTCATACTTAGGTCTACCAGCACGACCAAGCTATAAAAAAAAATGTTAGCTTAGTACTAAAAAAAAAGATGAAAAAAGCTCATGATAACTTACCATCTGTAAAACATCTTGAGGAGAGAGTTCTGCCCAGCGACCCTTCTCAGGAGAATAAACTTGCGTGCCCTTTATAATAACGGTATGGGCCGGCAGATTGACACCCCATGCAAGAGTGGCAGTAGAGACAAGAACTTGGGCACAACCAGTTCTGAACATCTCTTCGGACGAGGCACGATCAGCTCTGGACAGACCAGCATGATGAATAGCAAAACCAGTGGGGAGCAAGTCTTTCAAATCTGTGCTCTTAACCGACTCACTCTCTGCTTTCAGAAGTTCAGAAGCTTTGATATTGCTTCTAAGAAATTTATTGAGGGTTCCTTCTTCAGCAGCTTTATCACGCAGGTAACGAGCTGTCTTGGCTGTTTCCTTACGAGAGTGAACAAAAATGATAACCTGATGCTGGCCAGCATACTGCATGACCTTATCATAACAAGCATCATTCATAGCCTGGTAACGTTTAATCGCCTTCTTCTCAGTGATGCCGATAAAACATTGAGCCAAGGGACAAGGTCTAAAAGTAGAATCAAAAAAGAACAAACCCTTTTTGGTGTCAACTCTCAAAAATCTGGCAACATCGCGATAGTTAGGCAAAGTGGCCGAAAGACCAACAAGTCTGACAGGCTCACGAGTGGCAATTTCACGGCGAATCGTTCTGGCAACAATACTTTCTAAAACAGGACCACGTTCATCATGTAGCAAATGAATTTCATCAATAATGATGAGTCTCACCAGATTGGTATAACTCGTATCCGAAGACTTACGTGTGATAACATCCCACTTCTCCGGAGTTGTGATAATCATCTGGGTTTCAGAGATTTGCTGCTTGGTCAGATTTCTATCACCAGTCAGTTCAGCCACCTTTATGCCGTAAGGCTCAAGCTTTTCACCAAATTCACGGACTTGTTCTTGAACCAAAGCTTTTAGAGGAGAGATATATACAATTTTGAAGGCATCAAGATCAATTTTGTTGGTTTCTAAATCCAAATAATGCGAGATAGTTTCGAGGATAGTCAAAAGAGCGACATTAGTTTTACCAGCACCAGTAGGTGCACATAATAAGATATTTTCGCTTGAGTTGAATGCAGACGGAAAGACCTTGGACTGGACACGGTTTAGCGATTTCATTCCACCAAATGCCATATGAGCCCAGCTAGGCAGATCTGAAATAGGAACTAGCGGATGATCTTGGGGTGAGGCAATCGGCGGCGGAACATTGTATTCTTCGTAAGTTTTTGTCTCTGACTTTGTTGTTCCGTTAGGTAAAGAAATTTTACCAACAGTATTTAAATGACTCCCTTGCTCAAAAATAAGACTATCCAGATCAACTATTTGAGGTTCACGCAGACCACCTGTTCTGACGATCTCCTCAGAAGCATTTTCCATGTCAACATCAGCGGAAGGTTCACTCGGTTTAGCGTTGACAGTCTTGCCGTAAAGTTCATCAATATATGAACTGTAACCACTGTTTTTCATCTCAACACGGACCGACTCTTTCTCAAGTTCAGTATCAGCCTGTGCTAGTCGAGTTAACCAAACAATTTTCGATCTGTTTTTGCAAAGAAGTTGGACAAGCTCATTATGATCAAAGTCAAAAACTTCCATAATATCGTTCTCAGCCTGTCCTAGAGAAACATCCGAAGCAAGAATTTCAAAAATCGTAGATGTCTTTTCTTGGATCTCGTCGGACTCAGAATACACATTGGCAATTTGACGTTGAAGCCAAAATGCGTCGATTTCGTGAGCAGGGATTTGATCATTCTTCTTTTCCTCACTAGATTTGCCAGATTCAATTACCTCAAGATCTTCATTGTTGGCAAGGTTCTGATATTCGTCATCACCAGTTTTAATATCAGGTGAGCTGTTGTCGGAATCGTAACCTTGCTCGTCCTCACTGTCTTCTTGGATGCCTTCGTCGTCACTTCCCTCAAATGTGACAGCGACACCAAGCTCATCATCGATTTTGTTATCTTTGTCTTCGTTCTGAGCATCTGAGCTTTCATAATCCGTAATTCTGCGACTTAGGTTGTTAAATTGATTGTATTTTTCGTTACTGATTTTCAAGCCGAGAATACCTTCTATCTCGCGTTTCTTGTCAAAATCTTTTAAGCTGTCGTCTTTGAGGGTCGATAAAATTGAATCAGTCGCCGATCTTATAATTTCGTGAGAAACGTCCTCTAATAACGAATGCACCTCTGTCATGATCAGCTCAAAAATCTGTCGAGTTTCCGGAGTCTGAGGAAAGTAGGTAATGCCATCAACACCATTTGAAGAAGTAAGAAGCGAATAACCAGTGTCTACTTTCTTTGGCTTGCGATCAGATGAAGAAGACACTGCTGATTTCAGTTTCGCATCTTTAATGTCTTCTGGAACTTTTGAGTGTGTCACACGAGATCCCATATCTTTAACATTGATTTTACCTTTAAGAGATTCGGGATTGCCAGTGGTACCGTCAGATGGACGGCTGACAAATCTGCGGTCCACCGACAAGACCTTGTTTGACATCGCATCACTAGAAAAAAAAATGCCAGTTAGTGAATAAATATTTCGCGTGACAGACATGAACACTTACTATTTATACTGCGAAATGTCGCGTTGTGGTTGTTGATCACCCATTGTGAAGTAGATACGTGAAAAGGGGCCACAGATTGGTAAACCAAATGGATAGTAGTAAATGACAGTATTTACCTAACAGAAAATAAATATGAGGAACAAAATTGACCTCTGGGTAAGTGGCAAGATAAATAAGGAAGTATAACGAGGTTGAAAAGTTGGAGAAGTGAACGAGTGAGCATCTTTGGGTGAAATTTGATGATTTAAAATTGGGACAAAACAAAACAAGTTACCCGGCTAGTACAGCTCAAATATTAGAAACAGAAACCCCATACTAAATTAGAGACCGGAACCGATGATAGGAGTGTCTAAATGAATGCTCGGGGCTCTGACTTATCTATATTGAATATTTACAAAAAAAAAAAGAGTTGTGCTATCAAGCTACTTAGATTTGGAGCATTATTTTAAGTTGGTACTAAATCTTAAAGTTTAAGTATGATCATTCAAGCTATGCACATTAAACGAGAATTTGGGAATCACCAAAAGCGAAAGGAATATAAGCAACATTCTTTATAAAACCTGAGCTATTTTAATTGGTAGTAAAATATCTGTAGCTTCGTGAACTGGTATTTTGATGGCATTGTTGGGGGTGACAAATCCTAAGAGAACGCTAGGCTTGGAAACAGCGACTTGATCTGTTTTCTTGACTCGTGCACTTCTAGATAACCCAAAGATTCCAGTTCTTCAACCTCGTCTTTGGCACGAAGTTTGCCGATAACTTGTCCGTCAGCCTGGAATCTGTCAAATTCTTTTTTCTTTTTTTTTTTTTTTTTTAATCTTTAGGAACTTGAGACTTTCAGCCACATATTTTTCCGACCAAACGGCCAACTTTAAATATTCTATGACGTAAAGAGCCTACTCAACATCGTAATATTTTGTTTATTCTCTCATCCGTCAGGAACTGGGAAGGAACCAAAGGAAATCCTGATCTATCCTTCTACACCTAAAACTTTAGCAAAATAATTTGACTCGTTCACCATTTTTTTTGCAAACTAGATATTGTTTAACACGCTGTATGCAATGGATGACCGGGAGAGAAATATTGTTCGTGCTCTTGAGGCATTGGAAGATGATCCAAACGTATCTATCAGAGGAGTAGCAAAGTCATTTGGCATCCCAGAAGCAACGCTGCGCCGCCGCCGCGCTGGGGGACTGGACAGACGTTCTAGCCATGCCCACTGTCGACGAATGTCTCCAAAACAGGAAGAGATCCTGGTTGACTGGATTATTGACCTAGACAAAAAGGGCTTTGCCCCCAACTACAATACTGCTAGAGATATGGCAACGCTCGTGATTCAAAAAGCTGGTGACTTTGAACCGCTGGGACAACGCTGGCTGTCAAAGTTTATGTCACGGAATCCCAATATCTCGTCAATAATAACCAGACCAGCTGCTGAGCGACAGAAATATGAAAACAATATCAAGGACATTGGCCACTTTTTTGACAATCTTGAGCAAGTCAAGATCAAACATAATGTTCAACCTTATAGTATCTGGAACGTCGTTGAACACAAAATCGAAACTGGTACTTTCCGAAAATACTTAGATGGCAGCTCTAAATTGGGTGAGCCTGAAAACGACTTTGGGCAGAGATGTCTCATAAACTACTGGGTGTCAGTAGTCGAAGCCATTAATTCTGACGGAAGTCATCTGCCCCGGCCCGAACTCATTTTCAAAAAAGGAGATCTCATTGAGGATTTCATAAATAAAGATCGTCTGTGTGTCACCTCTCCGGTGGGGTTGGCAGACCAAAGCAATTTTAATGCTTGGTTAACAGATCTTTTTATACCTGAAACACTAATAGATTCCAATCAACACAGAATTCTTTTAATTAGCGGTCGCTGTATGAAGCCATCCCTTGAATTTTTATGGAATTGCCGTCAAAACAATATCCACGTTTTTGCTATGCCGCCGTGTACTGGCCGACTTATATTGCCGATAGACAATATTTTACCTCAAGACAGTGACTATTTCTTGAGCATACAAAAGATGTGTGGTATTGAGGACGACAATATGATCAAGCATATAAAGTTTCTTGATTACTATCTAAACTCGCGAAAGAAACATCTGACGCCAGAACTGATCAAGTATCGATGGTCTCTTGTCGGAATCAATCCATGGAATAAGCTTGCAGGTGTATCCGCATTTGGAGCCGCCCAAAGAAGCAAGAGACATGAATCGCCTCCAGCTTTACCTCACAGTGAAGACGGTGCTAAAACACCGGAATCACACAGTGAACTAGTCTCATATGGCCACCAAGTCCTAAAAACTAACGACATCAAATCGGGGCTACAAAAAATAATAAAAAAAGCGGGAAAGAAGATTGACAGTCTAAGAGCTGAGTTGTTAGAGAAAGACCGGGAGTTGGAAATGCTGAGAAAAAAGGTACTTGGACTTGATGTGCCAGGCATTGAACTTGAAATTCCATTGCTCCCAGCTCCAGCATCTTATGATTCAGTAACCTCAGACATTGAACGCAACAGTGTTGGTACGTCGTCAGTTGTGAATAAAGTTGTTGATAATAGTAACAACTTTAATGGTAAACGCTCATTTAGCTTTTATGATGATCTATTGCAAAAGCTACCGGCAGATATTGCGTCAAACACTCTCTCAGCCCCTAAAAAGCATAAGTCAATTTCACAATAGAAATCATCATAAAATTATTTACATCTAGACAACAAAAAAGTGGTTTCAATTAAATTAAAAATTTCAAGTTTACCTGAAGAAGGGGCTGCTTGGATTCTAGATCAGTTCAACATTGAAGTCTAATTTTTGATCTCAGCTCAGGAGTTCAGAGCTGTCAGGGCTTTGGCACAGGCGAGGATTTGCTAGCTTTATAGATGCTTTGGTTCTTTAATAATGAAGTTTTGGGTTTTAAAAAGAACCTGAAGTTAGCACATTCTTTGTTTTTAACTTTTATGACAGTAAACGAAAATGTTAATATTCATGTTGTTTAGATGTTTTTTTAAAGCTCATGTTTTATCTTCAAGAAATATTTAGTTACCATTAGCTATTTATTGACTTCATAGTTTTACCACAACAGATATTAAATTGAGCGTCTGATTCCGCTACTGCAAAAATATTCAAATGACAAATTATAAAGAGATAAGCTAATTACCTCTGCAGAATAGTACAGATTAACCACAGTTTTGGCCAAGGCCATTATTAAGTTGCAAATTAAAACTTTTGGTATGTAAATTGTACACATCAGTTATTGTTAGTGTTAATCAACTCCTCAGATATTCGGAACTCTCAAATGGATTTAAGAAACCTCTCAGCAAAAAAAAGATAAGAGTTTCTAAGGAGTCATTTTGATATTAAGCGCTACACTCTCTCAGCCCAGGTTATTCACTCAGGGCTACAAAAGGTTTCAAAATGACTTTCCTTTTCACAAAAGCCAAAAGAAAAATATGAATGTTTTTTTTCCTTTGCTTTTAACGTCATTTACAAGTTTTTTTTCATTAATTATCAGTCTAGCATTAAAAAAACCAATAAAACCAGGAATAGTCACAGCTGGTGCGTCTTATAAGCAAGTATGCCAGACAAGACAACTTGAGTGACTACATACTTACTTTAAAAATCAATGATTGAACACAGAGCCAGTTTCCTCGAGAAAGGGGAGCTTGAGATACTCATCACTCGTGTACCTTTTCTATTATTACGAGTATTTCATGAATTACCAGCAGTTATAGACATTTCAATACGCGCAATACGCTTTCGGGACTATGTGAAAAGGGAAAATGAAAGTAAAAACGCTGTATGGCTTGTGCTATTAAGACGGATGGTTTAGTTAGCCGCAAAACAAATCTAGTTAATCAGACCTTCACAATAGTGGTCAGACGTATTATGAATTAAAGTACCTACCAATAGTGGTCAGATATATTATGTAAGGTACCTCCGGATTTAGTGTTTCTAGTGTTGGCCTTTAAAAGCTTGGACTAAAAAAAAAAGTGAGGGGGCATCTATACGAGATACTTCGGTCATGGCTTTGAATTTTCAAACCAACAACTAGTGAAAAAACATAAACACTGTACCTTTAATTTCATAAATGCGGGGTAGAGGATGCTTAGTAAAATTTCAATACTGAGTAGCCAGTTACGTTACAACACTGAAAATATTTCCCTCTGCTAATTTTTCATTTATGGCTCTTGTACCTTTATAACTCTCATATAATAAAGAGTGCGGTTAGTTAGATTCATTTACAATAACTTTTAAACTTTAGACGAAATAGAAAATTTATTGTGCACTTATTCTGCCCAGTACACACTAATTCGTAATACGTGGAGATTGACATACTGAAAATGATGGATTGGCCTGTGATCGCGCTTACCCGACAAAAAGTTGATTTTGTACTTATCTTTGACTGAGATAATTTGTTTAAACATGGCTTTATGGCAATAGTGTTAAACTGCCTTTTTGTTCAAGTGTTGTACACATTTTCACCAGCAGCAGTGAAAATCATGTTAAACACAAAACATGAAGACAAATGCTTCAAAGGAAATCAATATATTAGATTTGAGGCAAACACCAAACTATGAATTACTTTTATCCAAAACATAAGTTTCACACTGAATGATACTGCAAAACTTTTATCATGGCGCAACAGGAAGACTAACTCTCGCATTTTGTCAGAGACATAGTTTGATTTCTTATTGATCCGAGTTTTGCAATAAAAAAAACATCTTCTTTAATCAAACTTCAAAATTTTGAGCCAAGTTCTCTGTATTTTGAGGATGACATTATTTTTGAAAAAAATTGAGCAAAGTTAAACATTTCTAAGAAAAAAACAAACAAATAACAACCACATTAGTTCCCAAGACAAATTTAGTTTTATTGCAATGATAAGGCGAATAGATTTTATAGATTTTATAGTCTAATAGAATTTCAGAAATGATAACAAAATTAAAAGTGAAAATTCTAAAATAAGTATTATCTAATTTAAAACTGCACTGTAGATGACCTTAGGGATTTTCAATCTTGCTTGCAAACAAGGAGGATCTCCGATTTCCTTGACCGATAGGCCCATCTCTCTGTGGACTAGTCAAATAAGCTAAGCTAAGTCAAGGGTAAAAGCCATCTACAGCTTCAACGAGAGCCAAGCTCAGTCTTGTGCACTCGAAGATGACAATTTCAAGCCAAAGACAGTGCTGCACGAATGTATAAACAGCCGCATTCTGTTTTGCCTTCCAAAACGGGAGGTTTAGAAAAAAACCCTGCATCCGCAGAAAGCAACGTACCAAACAATTGGATTTTCAATTTTCATCCAAAAAAACCAAACCCATTGCCATATTGGTACTGGAAGTTTGCAAGTGAAGTAAAAAAACAGATGAGAACCAAAACATAATTAAGCTGTGATAATATAAAAGCTCTGTTTTGAAATGCACCTAAATTCTCTGCTTTGCTTGAGCGCTGAGGTAGAGACCCTTGAACATAGCGATGTAAGCAAGCTCGGTGTAGTCTTCGGGTGCTGACAGGCTCTGATAGCTCAAAGTAAGATCATCCAAATAAGACAGAGTGTAGGCATCGTTAGGAAGCCCAATGGCTTCAGAAACCTTTCTATTAATGTGTCTCTGAGTCATATCCTGAGGAACTTGGAGAGAAAGGAGCTGGGTAAAACCGTTGCATTCGAGCTGAACTTGAGTAGACATTGTGGGTGAAATGATGCTATATGTTGCAATATTGTATACAGTATTTGCTTAAATAAGGAGTATGCTTTTTAAAGTGTGCGCAAGTGTGAGCTGAAAAGAGTTTTGATGAAAATTGTTTATTTCGACGACTTTCGAGCATATTTATATTGCGAAAAGTTTTAAGGTGATAATGGATGTTTGCCTGATTTTCATACACTTCTATCCATGTCTGTCTATACCTGGACTAGTCGTATACTCACGATTGTATAAAATAAAAACATTATGAGCAAAACAAAACAAAACAAAAAAAACAAAACGGTTATAGTTTACTTTTTACACAGAATTTGAACATTGCGGCAACCTTGTTTTTGCTTTTTTCTAGAACTCAGCTTGCTCAATCAAAATTTTCAATTAAAAAAAGAAATATTAAACACATCTTGCTGAGCACAATGGTGAGTTAAACAAAAATCACTTAAACTTGACAGTAATAACATTCAACTTTTAGTCAAATATACCAAACTGGAAGTAGCTGACACTTAGCTGCTTGGCGACCCCGCAAAGACTGAGAGCTACGGGAAGATTAGAAGAAAGTGTCTTCTTTAGCAAATTTGAACCATACGAGCATAAACATTTCATAGAGCTGGGTCCTTGCTACGAGCGCAACATGGTAAACTTTCCATCAGTCAAAGTTTTGTGGAATGCAAGTGCAACATAGATATTTTAAAAAAGCATCGTGAGTCCTTTTCGGGCATACTAGTGCTATGGTGTAATAGGTTATACGAAAAACAGAGGAATACTAGTTAAAAAGAGACGTGCTGCAAGGCGATATGACTTTATAAAAGCTTCTAAACGGCGGACTTCCGTAAACATACTACTACATGAGTTTAAGATCTATAGATACTAGGTTCAAGTAATGAGTCTTTTCATTTTACAGTATTCAATATTTAATGTGTACCACATGGCTGGCACATATTAAAAGGCGATCATACATTCTAGATTTTGCGCCTAATGAATTACCTATACGTGAAAGGAAAGAAACAAACTTATTTGGATAAAGGTGTGTCGGTCTGAATTGTTTCCAATGAACAGTAATTTCAAGTCCAGCAGAAATATGGTTTAAAGAGCGTGATTAAATGCCTATAAATCTTTTATAATGTAATAACTATCTTCAAGATTTCAATAGGAACAATTGCTTACCACATTTGTTTATTGCCCTAACGCCTGGAAGGTAAGCATAATGGTTTAAAGTGAAAGCTCTCAATATACATTCACTTTTGTAAATCAACAATAAAAATTCAAGTTTTGAAAACAACCCCTCATAATTACGATCAACATTCAATAAAGAAATTGCTCCCGTGGCAAAATTAAACTGATGAAAATAACCTAGCTAGTTATCAATAAGAGGGAGCGTTCTTAAAGCTCTAGCTTTTAAACTTAGGCGCTCAAATCATAGTATTGCATTACCCGCCATTAATGATCATCACTTCAACGTTTTTACTACATCAAGAGAGAAATTAATTGAAAAAAATCTATCTGATGTTAAAGCTGAGAGGAGATCGAATAATTTTAAATTTGCTGGTTAATAGTAAAATACACTAGCTTAACATTGTATCTCTCATAGGCATGAGCTGATTATTATAAACAACCTTTATGCTAGCCTGAAAGGTCTTGAAAATAGAAATCATCAAAGCTAAAGATGAGCCCATAATAACATGATTGCTAGGCATAGTGCGTAATAGCCTTATACCCTAAGCGTAGCCTTCTGCAAATAAAACCAGTTAAAAAGCCTGAAACTCCAAAATATAATAAACCGGACACGAATTACCGACAACCAGATATGAGCTTTGAGGTATGAGCGGGTGACTCGTAGAAAAATATGGCTTCTCAAAATTAGGCCTTAGGTGATTTTCCCTGTCAGATTATGAGAGCAAGCAGTAATAAAAAAAGCAAAAGCAATGTTTAGTCCGGTGTCAGGGCCTGTGCTCGCATTTAAACTCTTGCTTGTTTTTTTTTATATTATAATTAGTGGAAAGGATGCTCTGTATACTATAAATTTTTTTCAAATTTTTTTTTTGACAGCTAGGGTGGTACTCTAGGTACCAAAACCAGCCGGACAATTTAAAATACCTGAACCTTATAGTTAATTAGCTTGAATGATGGCGGGTTATGACTTAACAAATGTGTTTATGAAAAATTCTCTTGTCGTCTATTCTTGTAGATAGGACCAGCCTCTTAATGTTTACTCAAATGGCTTGGACTAGATTTTCCCTTTATACTTTTTGTTTTGTCCCAAAAGACAAGAAAATAAACAAAATTCTTATCAGGATATATTACAATTATTCAATAACTCAACAGTAGATTCAAGCCTAAATACTTTACAACTACTAAATTGCATATTTGGATATTTAAAATGTAGTGCAAATTTGCTGCTTGAATTACAAACAGCGGTATAATTGAAAACTAAAAAACCTGATACGGTCGGACAATAAATTATCTAACAATATTGCTAATGCTGACATTAAATTTGACTTGAGCATAAATTGCTATATAATATTGATTCTCGAAAAATAAACGAGGGTGCCACATGTCACAATTGCTTAAAGTTATCTCACAAAATGTCACTTTTTAATTAAAAAAAGGTTAGGTTAGAAACTCAGGTATTATAAGAGCATTGCATGGTCAATAATCCATAACAATTGTAATGTCAAAATAGTTTCATACACTAACGCCAAATTGCAGAATATGATCTTTGTAGAGTTAAGGGTCTTTCAAAACAATTAAATTATTTTTGAAGTGAAATTTTCAATTACACAAAGAAAAAGAACAACCATCTAGACGCCTTTTTTCAACTCAACCAACTTGATTTTGTATCATGGAAGATGCCAAAGAATTCAGCATACTACAACTAATAGACTAAGCTCTTTTTGGTTGGAGCTTCTTTTTTGATCAGACGTCTGCCAGTTTGACAAAATGATGCTAGTGAAAGTAGGGCACATATCTGGAAAAAGCTCCGCTTATACATAAGTATGAGCTTTGATCAGTGCTTATCAAAAGTTGAAAGCTAGTTGATGTTATTCACAAAAGCTCACTCTTAACTACGAAATCTGAATACTAGTGCAGACTGGCGCTTTGAGCACCCACAAATGTGACATATCCTAGCTCAAAGTCTGTGATGAGCAATCTTTGAACATTATAACGATGAGATTACCGTCTCTACTTTCCTTTATTTTTAAATAATTATCTTTATATCAGCTTCTAATAATATCTTAGTTTGAGCCAGCGGTTGGATGCGATCTACAGTATTCAATACTAGGTGTCTACTAGTGGAGATATGCTTTTCAAACCTAAATTTTTTTCATGTCATTTGGCTCTTCACTAAACATCATTGTTTACTCGCCTCTAGTTTTGTTATCAAATTTTCGAGATATATTACATTAACATCTATTTAACAAAACTTCTTACCTGCAATTTTTTTTCAAAATATATTTTGTGACTCAGTGATCACATGTACAAAATAAAACTTGCACAAGAAAAAATCTGTTAATAAAACATATGCATTGAATAAGAACAATGACAATAACTTGAGCTGTATACTTTTTTCTTCACAGCCTTCATTTAAAACTGAATTCATTATCTTTGTTTTGATCTATGCCATCTAGAAAAATCTAAATTATACTAGCAATGAGCTTTTCAAAAAAAAAAATAAAAAATAACAGGACCAATGTGTTCATAATTAGGACAATTAACAGATTTTTTTTTTGTGTTCATAAGAGTATGAGTGCCTTATATCGGTACATTCAATAATAATGAAATGCATAAAATTCAAGTTAACCTATTCTCTCAGAGAATACTGGAGTAAACAGTAAGCGTCGAGCAGAATTTGGTGCTATAACAAGTTAAAAATTTTCAAACAAAAATAAAAAATAAAAAAAGCAACTCGCGTCTACTGTTCGACTTGACTGTGCTTGAAACCCGCTGTTAAAAAAAAAATTGACAGCAAGTACTATAATTGATTGAAAAACATCTATTATTATGGTGCCTGATCAAATATACTCTATGCACATGCTGGGTGTTGAATTTCCTAGTGGATTCTTATTTTTATCAGCCGCATTTGTGATCAAGTAATAATATAGACTCACATAGTAAAATGTTGATAGATATTTGTCTCTGTCAAACCCATTAGTTCTCTATGATCTAAAAGTTCAAAACTTTGCATTGCAAGCTCAAAGCAGGCGATTTGGGCTTCAGAAATAAGCATCGTTGTTTTTTGTCTCCATCACCTTGTTGAGGTCTTACTGTTAGCCAACCGTTGGTATAGATCTCCTATGTATTCTCTCTTGTAGCCTAGAGATTTGGATAGCTATAGCTTGCACGATGTGTACTGAGAACAGTCCAATCAATTCGAAACTACAAGAGATCAACATCATCAAATCTATAAACCAAGACACCTGGTTAGTTGATTGCCTTGCTGCATTATATGCTTACCAAGGCAGACTAATTATCACACTTCCACAGTTCCGTAAAGCAAATGTGTGTATTCCAAAACTATGTACAAATATAAACCAATAATAATAATATTAATAAACAGAATCCCACTATTCTGATCAGTCCAGGTTCTCCTTTGCGTTAATTGCGTTGGCAGAGCAGTTTCGGACCGCCTTAAGCTCCTCGAAGCACTTTGATCTGATCTTACTGTTTTCCTTGATACAGTTTTCGTAAGCCTTCATGACAGATTGGCACTCACTGAGAATTTTCACAAACGAGGGGACCCTAAAAACTGGTGTTAAAAGTCAAATATCCGAAAGAGCAATAATGTTGATTTCCAATACATACTTAGTTTGGACGCAAGAAGAGAGGGCCTGTTGCTGTTTCAAGCATCTGGAAGCATCGCCTTCACCGAGACACTGGTGGTACTCCAAAAACTGAGCAGGGCAGTATCTAGCAACCTTAAAAAAATGTCAGAAAATATTCTTTGATGAAATTATATGTAACGTACGTCCTCAACAAGGGCTTGATCTAAGAGCATCGACATGGTGTAAGTGCAGTTGTGTGTTGTATAAAAAATTGGTTTTGTGGAGGCTGTTTTCTGAAAAAGCAGGTTTGCTGAAATTAAAAAAAGCCGCACGAACTTCAGGGTAACAAAAAGAATTTTAAATTACCGAAAGTAAACTGAAAAAAAAAAAAATCAACTTCTCTAGTCCTTTCATTCTCATCGTCAAGAGCTGTGAACTCTGATTCCATCTATTCGACTATTACCATCATTCTTGGATAGCAATGGAGCCTTCTAATGATAATGGCAATTTTTTGAATCAGCAGAATGCTGAGGGCTCTCATTCTCAGCCCAATTACAACTACCAGGCCCAGGGTTGGCAGCCGAACTACCAGGGCGGATATCAAGGTGGATACAACAATTACCAGCAAGGAGGATACCAGGATGGCTATCAAGGCAATTATAACAACAAATACCAGCAAGGAGGTTATCAGGGTGGATATCAAAGTGGCTACCAAGGTGGTTACAATAACAACTATAACAACAATAACTATAACAACTACAATAACTACAACAACAATTATCAAGGTGACTACAACCAAGGTGGCTACCGCAGAGGAGGAAACAACAGGTACAATAAGTACAGCAACACTTTTCAGCCCTCCGCATTTTCACTTCCTGATCTTCCAGTGTCTGGCAAATCCACTCCTAAAACTGTTACGACCAACTCCTCGACCACTTCGCTCAGTTCTCTTGCTTCAGCTCTCAAGGAAGTTGAGGAGACTCCTATCACTGAGTTTATCACCAAAGTCAACGAAGCTAAGGCTATTTCAGAGATTAGAACTGTTGCTGGCGAGCTTGCCGAGTTTCTTTTCAAAGAGGGTGCCGACAAAATCGAGCAGTACAAACTTGTCACTCAGATCACTACCCTTTCCAGGTCGAAAAAGTCTCCCTTGGCTCGTGAAGGTTCATTGTTGATTTTATCGACTGTTTCAAGAAAGTTTGGCATCAACTCGCCAGCTGAAGCTTATTTACTTTCTTCATTTACTCTGCCTTTAGATCTCTTGTCTGACAAGGATAAGAGTGTTGCCAGAGCCGCCAATACTTGCGCTGACGCTCTTTTTACTTCTTATCCTAACGATGCTAAGACTGGTGTTCTTCTTTACACCCTTTTCAAGTACATTGAGGGTTCCGCCAAATGGCAAGGCAAAGTGGGAGCCATTAAGCTCGTGGAGAAGATTGTTGAAGAGGTTCCCGCTGAGTCGTTGGAGCTCACTTTCATTGAGGCGATCCCTGCTCTTACACACGCCATGAATGACATGAAGGCTGAGGTTTCCAAGGCTGGTAACAAGGCTTTGATCAACTTTGCTCAAAAGCTTGACAACCAGGATGTTGTACCTAGAGTTGAAATTATTGTCAAAACTCTCGCTGACCCCACCAAGGTCCCTGACTGCATCAAGACATTCTCGCATGTTACTTTTGTTGCTGAAGTTACTGAATCTGCTCTTGCTATTCTTGTTCCCATTTTATGGAGAGCTCTTAACCAAGCGGCAAGTTCCCAGGATCTTCTTAGACAGACGGTTATTGTTGTTGAGAACTTGACTCGTCTTGTTCACAACCCTGTTGAAGTGAAGGCTTTTATTCCTAAGCTTTTACCCGGTATTAAGCGTGTTGTTGACTCTGCTTCCCAACCCGAAGTTAGAGAGCTTGCTGCTAAGGCTGTCAAGGTTTTAGAAGACGCTGAAAAAGAGGACGCTGCTAACAAATCTAGAATCCTGCCTTCTGAGGTAACTGAGAAGCTCCCCGAAGGAGTTGATTCTACTCTCTCTGAGTATGTTTCTAAGGTTATTGCTGCTGACATTAACAATCGTGACTGGAACTTGCTTCCAGAGAACTTCAAAGTCTACTTTGGTGAGAAGGCCACTGATGAGTATACTGAGGAGACTGTTAGGCAATTCAGATCTCTGTTCCGTGACTCTAAGATTAATGATAATGAAGAAGAGGGCATCCAAATCGTCAACGCTGAGTTCTCCCTCGCTTACGGTGGCCGTATGCTTTTGAACAAGACCTTCCTTAGACTTTACAAGGGTAGAAGATATGGTCTTTGCGGCAGAAACGGAGCTGGTAAGTCAACCTTGATGAGATCTATTGCTTCTGGTAAGCTTGAAGGTTTCCCAGATAAGTCTGAGCTGAAGACCTGTTTTGTTGAGCATAAGCTCCAGGGTTCTGAGGCCGACTTGGACCTTGTTTCCTTTATTGCTTCTGATCCCGAGCTGGCGTCAGTTGGAAAGGAGGAAATTGCCAAAGCTCTTGCTGAGGTTGGTTTCGACGAGGAGCGCCGCGCCCAAAATGTCGGTGCTCTTTCTGGTGGTTGGAAGATGAAACTTGAGCTGGCCCGTGCCATGCTGATGAGGGCAGATATTCTTCTTTTGGATGAGCCTACCAATCATTTAGATGTCGCCAATGTCAAGTGGCTGGAAGAATACCTTGTTGCTCATACTGAAATCACTTCTCTCATTGTGTCCCATGATTCTGGATTCCTGGACGCGGTCTGCACTGATATTATTCACTATGAAAACAAAAAACTGGTTTATTACAAAGGTAACTTATCCGAGTTTGTCAAGGTCAGACCCGAGGGCAAGGCTTACTACACCCTTACCGACTCTAATGTCAAAATGGCTTTCCCTCCTCCTGGTATTCTGACTGGTGTTAGATCCAATACCAGAGCCATTGCCAGAATGACTGACGTCACGTACATCTACCCTGGCGCGGTCAAGCCCTCGCTTAGTCACGTTACTTGCTCACTTTCGCTTTCCTCTCGTGTTGCAATTCTTGGCCCTAACGGTGCTGGTAAGTCGACACTTATCAAGCTCCTAACCGGCGAGCTCATCCCCTCTGAGGGCACCGTCGAGAAGCATCCCAACCTGCGTATCGGCTACATTGCCCAGCATGCGCTTCAGCATGTCGAGCAACACAAGGAGAAGACTCCTAACCAATACTTGCAATGGCGTTATGCCAATGGTGATGATCGTGAGGTGCATCTGAAGCAGACACGCAAGATGAGCGATGAGGAGCGCGAGCAGATGGAGAAGCCCATTGCTTATGATGGAAAGAGCCCCAGACAAGTCGAGGCAATCATTGGTAGATCGAAGCTGAAAAAGAGCTTCCAGTACGAAATCAAATGGAGAGGTTGGCTGCCCAAGTTTAACTCATTCATTCCGCGTGAGGAGCTGATTGAGCTTGGATTTGCCAAGGCTGTGCAACAATTTGATGATCACGAAGCCTCGAGAGAGGGTCTTGGCTACCGCGAACTGTCACCGCCAGTGATTAGACAGCACTTTGAGGACGTTGGTCTTGATGGCGACATTGCTGACCACACTCCCCTGGGCTCACTCTCTGGTGGCCAGCTTGTTAAGGTTGTTATTGCTGGCGCTATGTGGAATAACCCACATCTGCTTGTGCTCGATGAGCCCACCAACTATCTTGATCGTGATTCCCTGGGTGGTCTTGCTGTTGCGATCCGCGAATGGACCGGCGGTGTTGTCATGATTTCCCATAACGAAGAGTTTGTTGGCGCGCTTTGTCCCGAGCAGTGGATTGTTGACAAGGGTGAGGTGGTCCAAAAGGGTAAATCCGAGGTGGCCTCGGATCGATTTGAGGACGGCTCGGCCGCTACGGCCGCTGCCGCTGCCAAGGATAATGATTCACCGGCAAACATCAAGATTAGAAAGAAGAAGAAGAAGCTCACGCGTAATGAGATGAAGGAGCGCGAATCGAGACGCAGACTTAGATATATCGAGTGGCTCAACTCGCCCAAGGGCACGCCGAGGCCCCCGGACACTGACGATGAGGCTGACTAAACGCACTGAAGAATAATACTTGATGGGATTGCGTATATATATATATATATATATATATATATATATATATATTTCATGTTGTTTGTGTCATTGGAGTTTCGTTTTTAGTACATATAAAAGTAAACTGGTATTTGATTTTATAACAAGACGATTGTTAACCTGGAATTGTTTCCTAGTGATTGATATAACTGGTTTAGCTATTCAAAATGCAAATGGCGGCTCTCGTAAGGGACACTGTTGG
>JAKUCA010000146.1:0-12161 GCA_030567025.1 Geotrichum europaeum
TTATTATTATTATTATTATTATTATTATTATTATTATTATTATTATTATTATGGGAGTAAGGACCCATGGGTGAACATGTAGTCACATGACCATATTAATTTCTGAATTTTCACTAAAACAAACAGCCGAATGGAGCTCACGGCAATTGGCCCAAATTTTCAAAAAGCGTTGCTGACTCAGCAGTTTCCCCCTTAAGTACCGTCCCATAACATGTTCACCCATATTGTGCAAAAGACTCTACCAAATAAAATAAAAAAAAACTCCCATACGAGATATAATGATATCTGCTGCTTCCAAATATAATTTTTTTTTTTTATGTTTCTTCGAGGCCGAAATCAATTAAACAAAAATTTTTTTCAACCAAAAAACTTTCTAACCTTCTTTTTTATTCCCCAGATTTGGCCCTTTTTAATTTTTTTGTCCTTCTGGTTCTATTTACAATCATCTCTATCACCACCCTCTGTCACTAACTGGTTTTTTTTTTTGTTTGTTTGTTTTTTTGTATTGTAACTGCACCATCCCCAGCGCTCCTCCCAAACCCACCGCCACTTATTGCCAGCGCCTTTATCGACGTCTCGGCTGCCCAAACATCCTTCGGTCCTTTCCTTAGACCACCCAACATCACTATCTCGAATTCAATCGCATGCCTAACAACACCACCACCGACTCACTTGCTGCTCGACCGTCTGCCATCTACGCATCTGCCTCACAAATGACCTCGTCACCAGTCTTCACAACAGATCATCTCGACACAAACCCCGTCATCACCGACACTACTGTCAAGAACCGTCTGACCCCGCACCCTGTATCCGTACCCGTGGTGGCCGTGGCGGCGGCTAAGCAGCCCAAGTTCGATAAAAAATCGTTAGACTATATCGTCCGTAGCGGTATTGCCGGCGGGCTGGCCGGGTGTGCAGCGAAAACCCTCATTGCACCCTTGGATCGTGTTAAAATTTTATTCCAAACGTCCAACCCGGATTTCAAAAAATACGCTGGATCCTGGCTTGGTTTTTACCGAGCGATAAAGGAAATTAAGCGGTCACAGGGCCTGCTAGGTCTCTTTCAGGGTCATTCGGCCACCATCTTGCGTATTTTCCCCTATGCGGCCATCAAGTTTGTCGCTTATGAAGAGATTCGCGCTATCATCATTCCATCTAACGACAAGGAGACATCGGTTCGGCGCCTACTAGCAGGCTCACTCTCCGGTGTAACCTCTGTTTTCTTCACCTACCCATTGGATCTTGTTAGAGTAAGATTAGCATTTGAAACGAAAACCAACTTTCATTTAAATCCAGCCTTTCAACCTCATAAACATCACTATGATTACCGCGGCGGCCGCTTAATCCAAACTTCGCTTAAGATCTTTCGCGAGTCAAATGAATTAAACAGTATTCGTGGTATTACCAACTTTTATAGAGGCTTTTTGCCAACCATCTTGGGCATGATTCCCTACGCTGGCGTTTCATTTTGGGCTCATGACATGTTTCACGATATATTCCGCTCCACCTATCTGGCGCCCTATGCGGTTATGGATTTTCTGGAGCCGGATGAGCGGTACCCAGAAGATAAAAATGATAATAATAACTACTCGCGAATGCATCGGAAACCCTTGACAACCTGGGCTCAGCTCACGGCTGGCGGGCTCGCCGGCATGTGTTCGCAAACCGCGTCATACCCGCTGGAAGTTGTCCGGCGGCGCATCCAAGTTAGCGGCGTCACCGGCGAGCGTACCGGCATCATTCGCACGGCCAAAACCATCTTTGCTACTAGCGGCTTTCGTGGCTTTTTTGTTGGTTTGTCGATTGGCTACATCAAGGTCACGCCAATGTTTGCATGTTCATTTTTTGTCTACGAAAGGTTGAAATTAGCATTAGGCATTTAGTAGACGATTCCATTCATTTTAATGACTTTTTTTTTCTTTTCATACACCTATTATTGTTGTTGTTAGTATTATTGTTATCTCTATATATTACATATTATTTTCTGTTTTTTTTTATTTTTTTTTATCGATACTGCGAGTAGTAGCGCTGCTCAGCAAGACGCTTGTTCACCACCTCAATAGTCTCGGCTGGATACACAGCTTCATGGGGTTCGCCGCCAAGCAAAACCCTGTCTTCGTGGATTTTTTGTTCGGCTTTGGTCAGTACAACCAAATTATCTATCACGGCAACCTCACCTTCGGGCTTGGTCCATAGTGTTAAACATAACCGGTTGCTATCACCAGAAATGGCCGATTTACCACGGAAAATTTCTTCAATTAAATAGCCCACATCATTAAGATCCACAGGGACTGTCTGTTTTTGCCAGCGTAAGCGGGCAAATTGACCCGCCAAGGATTGTAAAGCGTAGTCATAAAGCTTGGTGCGGCGCTTACCCGCGAGCGAGTAGCCGCCCTGGGTAGTATCCGTAACTCCCGGGTAGCCACCGGTCATAGTTAAAATGTGCGTTGCAATCGTCAAACCAAAAATGGCCGGCAAAGGGCCCAGCACAGGTAAAATGCGCACACGGAAATCCTCCAGGACCGCGAGCTGGTCAATATCCTCAACGGACTCCTTGACAACTTCGTCTGAGATGGGCAACAGATTGGCTTTCTCCGGGCTTGGCTTTTCAGTGGAAAAAACTACAGGAATACCAGTAACAACACCCTTTTGCTTCAATTTACGACGAGTTGCGCGAGCAAGCGGATCTTCAAGTGAAAGAGAAATGTCGGAAATGTTAACACGGGTAGGGTCAGACTTGCAGCCGGCGCCCATAGCGGAAATGACTTGAACCTTCAGTTCCTTGTAACAGTAGGCAAGCAGATCGACCTTAGTGTCAATGTTGTCAATAGCGTCAATGACCCAGTCGGGCTTGCTACCATCCGAGTCGAGAAGCAAACTGTCAAAGCCCGGCTTGCGTTGGTCCCAAAGCGCCACAACGGGCTCAATCTCGCACCAGGGGGCCACCTTCTCCAAAAACTTTTTCATGGCGACGACCTTGGGGGTGCCGACATCCTCCAGAGTGGCGGTCGCGTGCCGGTTGAGCGATGAGAGCGTAACCTGGTCAAAATCAATGATCTTGACTTTACGCACCCCCGAGCGTACCAACATGGTTGCGGCCCAGGAACCCACACCACCAGCACCAACAATCACAACAAATGTGTTGCGAACTTTGGCAAGGCCCGCCTCGCCTAGGAATGCGCGGTTCCGCGCAAGTTGCTCAGCGATCAGCTCTTCATCGTAGCCGCCGCCGTTGCCGCCAGCCGAGGAGGCCGTGTCAAATAGGGGTTTTTTGGCGGCGTCAGCCTTGACAATAGGGATTCCAAATTCGTTAAGCTCAACCTCAGCCGGGGGTGAGCTAGTGGCAGATCGGTTGCCGCGGGTCTGCTCTTCAATTTCTTCTTCAAGCTGTTTGCGCTTTTCCCGTTGCAAGAGCGTTTGTACACCGAGCGTGGCGCCAATCGAAAGCAGTGATGCAGCCACAGCCGTCGTGACTAACAGCGTGTTGGTAGAAAACTTCTGGTCCATTCTGTACAGTCCTTTAATCCTCAGTTCAATCCTGGAGTAAGACAGAATGAATGAATGGATGGCTTGCTAAAGTCCGGGAGATCTAGAAGGGAAAACAGAAAATTTTCAATTTTGTAATATGTATAATGATCCCACAATTAAAGAGAGAAAAAAATATCAGTTTGCTGGCCGTTGAAATTTCGGCCAGCTACGATGCGCATTGATAAATCCTCCCAGTTGCACAGCTCATTGATAACCAGTATCGATACCATTAATCGCAGCCAGCAGCACCTACGTTCACAGCAGAATCGCCAAAAAAATATGTACCTTTTTCTTGAGTTTTGCATGTTTGCACTGCCTCTTCTGGCACTTGTCCTCATCACGGACTACACTATGAATTATTATGCCACACTAATTGACGTGGACAAGGTCAGCAGGAAGTTCAAGTCCTTTCCGGTCAAGATCCCCCTGTCTAACCACAAGAACACGCTTTATATTGTTACCGGCGGGGCCGGGTTTATTGGCTCTTGGATCATTCGGTTTTTACTTTTACGCAATGAGAAAAATATTATTTGTCTTGACATCAACTCAACGGTCCCGGCCGATTTGACCAAGCATGGAGTCAAGCACTTTGAATGCGATTTGACTGACAAGGAAGAGCTCCAGGAGATTATTAAAAACGAATTGACTATTAAGGAGAGCAACAGAGATATTGTCGTTTATCATGCTGCCGCCATCCAGCGGTATTTCCTGGGTTGGTTTGGCCTGCATCAAAACGTGGCCAACCGAAACATTGAAATGGTGCAGAGTATTGTTGACGTGTTCACTGATCTTTCAAAAGAAATTGGTAAGCCCATTTACATTATTAACATTAGCGATGCTATTTCCAAGCGCCAGCCTGTCAACTGGTGGAAGTTTTGGCAATACAAATCGTGGGCGTCACCAAAAAGTATCAACAGCAACCCCCGCCAATATATTAGTAGTTATGCCAAATCCAAGGCTGAATCTGAGGCCATTATTTTAGAGGCTAATGACGCAAAGACTCTCATCACTGGTAGTATTGAACCCCAGGGAATTGTTTGTGGCTACTATGGAGAGCCGCTCTTGTCGCCTTGTCTTTACTACAAGGGGGTTTTGAGCCATGCTGGGTCAACTCCCACGAGCTTTCTTCACGTTGAAGATGTGGCACGAGCAGCGCTACTTCTTGAATCCAAGCTTCGCGGACCGACAGCAACTCGTGAATCCGTTGCTGGCTCCAGTTTCTTGGTTTCGAATGGTCAGATTGAAAGACTTGATACGGTATTTACCCAGATCAAATCACATATGGAGTTGCGCGTAATCAAGATGAATCCAGCACTCGTACTCTTGGTCTCATATATCGCACAGTTACTGGCGCTGGTGCTTCCTGGTGGCCGTAATGGCTGGCGTAAGCGTGATGACTCGCTCTTCTCCGGCCGCTGGTGGTCACTCACACCAATGCGCTTTGCCACGCTCCAGCTGGCCCAACTGCCGGATTTGACCCGCATTGAGGAAACGCACGCCAAGCTTGATTTCATCGCAGCATTTACTCTTGAGGATACAGTGCTCTCGACTGTCAATGACTATGTTAGCATTGACAAGCGCATGGACGCGGCCAAGAAGGCGCGGGAGGCACAAGAAAAGACTGCTCTGGAGGAGAAGCGTAAGAAGGAACTCAAGGAAAAATACGGGGTCGAAGTCGATAAGGACAACAACATTGTGGAGCATTAATAAATAATATCATAGATTAAATTGATCTAGCAAAAAAAAAAAATAATAATAATAATAAAATAAACTACACTGTTGTTAAGTTCAATATCTCGGCATTTGTCAGTTTTGAGGTTGGGATTAATCGTCGCCGAGATCCATGCCCCTTGTCCAGGACTCGAGTGGACTCCAAATCTTCTCTTTGATACCGTCACCCTTGCCAGATGCGACCTTCAAAACAAGTTCATTGAGCTCGGCTCGACCTAAAATGTCAACATGCTCGGCCGTATTAGCTCCACCTCTAATATCGAAACTGTCAGGTTCATGCGCCATCTCAACAATCTTGACGGGGATTTTGCCTGGATTAAACTTGGAGTCCTGGTCACGCCATCTGTAACACATGCTATGAGTGAGCAGAGAGATAGTTCCATCACCAGAACCCATGACCACGGCGTTGGGATCACCAGACTCGATTGAAACGTTTAAGCCAGTCTCGGTGCGATTCTCAAGCTCTTCATAGTAGTATCCACGCTCTGTAGGCTTGCCGACACCATAAAAGCAGTAGATCTTCATGTCCGGGGCATTGGGTAGCGCAGCTTCAAGCGGATTTGACCACGTCCGCGGGTCGAATTCATTTGCCTCAACTTCTGCGCGCGTTTTTGCCAAACCGAAAGAATAGCTTGACTCCACAATCTTTCTAAATTTGGGGCCAGCTTGATCTAACAGATAATCAATCGAGTCGCCCATTGTCAAATTTCTATTTGACAGACTTGACTTGGACTTCTTGAACCGGATAAAGTTTCCAAAGGAAACGCCATCCGGGTTGGCTTCATCGTCGGGTGCCGAATCGGTATGGCCCCAAATATTCTCACCGCCCTTAGGGAGCATACTGGCAATACCAGGAAAGTTGCGCAAAAGCTGGGCACGTTCCTTGCGTGAGAAAAACTTTTCAAGACCGTAGACCGCCATGGCATTCAATTGCACAGTGTCCTTCATTTCGCCACTAAGCAAAGCCACAATGGCTTTGGGAGTGCCGAGAAACGAGCCTGAAATGTCAATAAACGCCTCAACATGCTTGTTAACCCAGCCTTTGCCACCATTGCCGTAGCCATCGGCCTCTACCCACTTGAGGAAATAAAATACGACTTGGGATCCCATGGAATGGCTTGTAAAGACTGTTTTTTCACCCGTCCGAAGCAGGTTTTCCTCCGCCGTGACCCTGAGCTTTGTAAAATAACCGTCGCGATTTTCGAGATCCTTATAAGCGAGACGCCAGTCATACGCAGCTACAGTCATTGTGTTAAGGTCGTATCCAATTGCAGCCAAATTCTCGAGAATCTTATTCCAAATCCAGTAGCCGGCAATGAAAAAATCTGCAGCTTCCATGCCCTGCGCAGCGCGCATTTTAAACCCTGGCGGATCAAGTCCGGTATCCGGATCTAACGAGAGATGCTTAATCCAGCACATTTTATCGAGAAGCATAGCCCTGAGCATGTAAAAACTGCCCCAGAGACGCTTTCGGAAATAAGGCTGACTGGGGCATTCGGGAGTGCCTTCAAGACTCCAGGATTCCAGTCCTGTGGAAATAACACCGGGAACCATAATAACTGGATGCTTATAAGTGTGGTTTGTTCGCTTCATGATGTTACCGACTGCAAATGAGTTTGAACTTAGATACTGCCCGCTCTGAGACTTTTCAATCTTTTGGGCTTCCTTAAGGATGCCACCAGGCAGCATGTCTTTGAAGTCATCAACAAAATCAGAGAGAGAATCGAGAGAGAGGTCGTTGAGCAGGTCGCCGAGATCCTGTGTCTTTGCAGTGTAACCTGCAGCAAGTAGACCAAGAATTGCACCAAGAACTGCGAGCAGCCGAAGAAGTTAAGGTTAGATACCCAAAGGATGAAAGAGCAAAAAAAAAAAAAAAAAGCAACCACCAAGTGTAAACAATAAGACTACTTACAAAAAATAAATCTTTTGGTGCTAAAGAAACTAGACAGTCCAGTCTTGTGCTTGTTGTGGTGATGGAAGTGCCGATGACTTGTTTTCACATGCGACTGTGATTTATCTTCAATATCTGTAGTCATAGTAGATGTGTTTGAACCATTTTCATCCATGCTAGTTCCCCTGCTAGGAGACTTGGATTTTCTTTTTCTGGCTGCCATTGGGGAAGCGGGTGTGATTGGGTATGCGCGAATAACAGAGGGAAAAGAAAGAGAAAGAAAAGCTGATTGTTGAAAGATTTCAAGAATTTCGAGATTGCAGATCGATTAATATTCATGAAAGAGAACAATAACAACTGATAAGCCATAAATTATAATACTTAGCATTTGGGGCTTATAAATTTACTTTTGTCTAAAACTTATAGTTTAAATGTTAGGTTCTTTGTTTTAGTCAAAATACCACAGCCGGATGCACTTTTTGCGAAACTTTGATTAGGAAAGAGTTGCTCAGAATAGTCTAGTTTAAATAATGTGCGGGTCTCGCGGAAGTATACAGGGTTAGGTGATGAAAATTTTTCACCAGGAAACCTTAAATACTAGTGAATATATAAGACCAAAGCGTATATTCTAGAACAAAAGCAAAAAAAATTTTTTTTTTTTTTTTTCTTTTTATATAAAACAAGTTTCCTGTTGATCTAAATAATTTTTTTTTCTTTCTCTTTTTTACTCTTCTCAATATCACATAGAAGATCCTTCTATTCAACTATTATCAAACTATCATTATGACTGAGTCTACAAATCCTCCTCAAGCACCCGCTGCTTCTACTGAAAGAAAGGCCTACATTCCTCCTTTCCGTAACAGAGAGCTCCAACAGCCCAGCGGTGATGCTCCCAACTCTTACAACAACAATCGCTACGGCGGCAACAACTACAACAACCGTGGTGGCTACAACAGCAACTACAACGGCGGCAGCTACGGTGGTGATTACGGCAACAACTACGGTGGCGGCCGCGGAATGGGCGGTGGCTACTCTAACGGCTACAGAAACAACAACCGTGGTGGCTTTGGTGGCAGAGGCGGCGGTTCCCGCTCTCGTGGCCGTTTTGTTGATGGCAAGCACGTTCCTGGTGCTGCTGACTCTCAGATGGAGACTGAGCTTTTTGGCACTAAGGACGACCCTAATTTCCAATCTACCGGTATCAACTTTGACAACTATGACGACATTCCCGTCGAGGCTTCTGGTAACGATGTTCCCGAGGCTGTTACTGTCTTTGGTCCTCCTCTTGAGGAGCATCTGCTCACCAACATTAACTTGGCTAGATACACCAAGCCTACTCCTGTTCAGAAGTACTCCATTCCTATTGTCGCTGCCGGCCGTGATTTGATGGCCTGTGCCCAAACTGGTTCCGGTAAGACTGGTGGTTTCCTTTTTCCCATTCTTTCTGAATCTTTCCACAAGGGTCCCGCTTCCGCCCCCCAGAGAAGCACCATGAGCAAGGGTTACCCTACTTCTCTTGTTCTTGCTCCCACCCGTGAGCTGGTTTCTCAGATTTACGATGAAGCCCGCAAGTTTGCATACAGATCTTGGGTTCGTCCTTGCGTTGTCTACGGTGGTGCCGACATTGGCTCTCAGATTCGTCAGATTGGCTACGGTTGTGATCTGTTGGTTGCTACTCCTGGTCGTCTTGTCGATCTTCTTGAGCGTGGCAGAATCTCGCTCGAGAACATTCAATACCTTGTTTTGGATGAGGCTGATCGCATGCTCGATATGGGTTTCGAACCCCAAATTAGACGTATTGTTGAGCAAGAGGGTATGCCCGGTGTTCAAGACAGACAGACTCTCATGTTTTCTGCCACTTTCCCCCGCGACATTCAGATGCTTGCTCGCGACTTTTTGAAGGACTACATTTTTCTTTCTGTCGGTCGTGTTGGTTCTACCTCAGAGAACATTACCCAGACCATTCTCTACGTCGAAGATGAGGACAAGAAGTCTCTTCTGCTTGATCTTCTCTCTACTGACAAGAAGGGTTTGACCCTTGTCTTTGTTGAGACCAAGCGCATGGCTGATGCTTTGACTGACTTCTTGATTCACCAGAACTTCCCTGCCACTTCCATTCATGGTGACCGTACTCAGAGAGAGCGTGAGCGTGCTTTGGAGAGCTTTCGTTCTGGTTCTACTCCTATCATGGTTGCCACTGCCGTCGCTGCAAGAGGTTTGGATATTCCTAACGTTACTCACGTTGTCAACTACGATCTCCCCACTGACATTGATGACTACGTTCACCGTATTGGTCGTACCGGTCGTGCCGGTAACGTTGGTACCGCCACCGCTTTCTTTAACAGAAACAACAAGAACATTGTCCGTGAGTTGGTCGATATTCTTAAGGAGGCCAACCAGGACATTCCTCAGTTCCTTGACGTCATTAAACGTGAGGCTAGCTACGGCAAGGGCAGACCTCGTGGCGGCGGCCGTGGCGGCGCCCGTGATTTCCGCAAGCAGAACGGTGGTCTCGATAAGTACAGCAACAATGTTAACCATGATCGTCACTTTGGTGGTGGCTATGGTAACGGTGGTGGCAACTACGGTAACCAAGGTGGCTACCAGTCTTCGTTCTGGTAAATCTAGTACAAGCAGCCGCTGTAACGACTTCTTCCGTTTGAGTCCTTTTTTATTTCATTTTTTTTTTTTTCCTTCGCCTTCTTGCATATTTTGATATTTTCCGCCTAAAAAGTTTTTTTTCGATAATATTTTTCGGTTTTGATAGATTTTTTTTTTTTTTTCGACGATGATGAAATCTTTTTTTTCTCTTTACACACACGGTTGACGACACTTATTTATTTATTTGCAGTTATAATGAATTATCTAGACGACACAACAGCAATAGAATTAAAAGGAATTTGCATTTATTAATATTTATATTCATTTGTTTTTTTACGAGACGATAGCACGATGTTTCCTTTTTAATTCGGAAGATCTTTTAGATGATATTATGACTTTTGACGACCTACCTTATTTACATTTTTTTTTTTTCTTGTCTAGAGATGATTGTGGAACCATTAATTTGGGCTTCGCGATTGATATTGATCTCTAGACCAAAACGAAGAAAGCACTCCTTTTTCGATTGATAGAAAGAAAAGAAAAAGAAAAAGAGAAAAAAGATGAGAAAGAGAAAGATGTTACAGAAAAAAGTGGGCAATGCATTAAAATAGAGAAGATTTTTATTTGTTTTTACTTAGTTAATTTGGAAGAAGTAATTGAATTGATTTTTATTAATATTTTTAATTTTTTGAAATTTTTGTAAATGGTTGTAATTCAAGATAGTGATGGAAATATCTTGATAATTTTGATAAACTTTATGCTTTATAACTTATAATATAATTTACCCTAGCCCAGTCTCTTTTTTTTTTTTTAACCTCGCCAATTGCTTTGCAAATAAAAATCAGTCAGTCCCTCGAGGTCCAACATTCTCTTCCTTTATCCACCTATCACTAGCTCAATTGATCCCAAATCAAACCAACGAAAAATGGCATCCAAAGCTTCCTGTATCTTTTGCAAAATTGTTAAGGGTAGGATCTAATTATATTTAATGGCCATTTTATCACTCAATGGCTTTTTTTTTTATTATTATCACCATGCTGACCTCTTCTTCTAGGCGAAATTCCCTCGCTAAAGCTTTTTGAGACCGCCAAAACTCTGGCGTTTATGGATATTGGCCCCACTTCGCCTGGCCATGCTTTAATTATCCCCAAGCATCATGGTGCTAAGCTTCATGATATCCCTGATGAGTACCTTGCTGAGATTCTTCCCATCACCAAGCGTATTGCGATTGCGCTTAACCTTAACCACGACCAGGGCACCGAGAAGGGCGATGGTTACAACATTCTGCAGAATAATGGTCGCATTGCTCACCAAGAGGTTGATCATGTTCATTTCCACATTATCCCCAAGTATGAGAAGACTCCCCAACTTGGTCTCGGTGTGGGCTGGCCCCAATCTGCCGAGGGCAAGGAAAAGGTCAAGGAGATCCACGCAAAGCTCGTGGAGGCCATCAAGCCTTTGGGTCTAGATAAAGAGCTCTAAATTTTTTCAGCCAAAAAAAGAAAAAAATTTTTAACTATGAGCAACCTTTAGATATATTTAAAATATTAAATGATGATGATGAAACGCTGGTCAAGAGAGAGTTGAATGCTGTAGGAATTTTTGTAGAATGACTTTTTTCGAAATCATTTACACAGATTACAATACTCGTAGTACCTGAGTAAACGATATGTTAAAAATATCATTATAAACATTTTTTTTCTCCGCATTTTTCAGTGAAGTAATAATCTACTACCCCGATAATCGGGATATTTAACAGCAAAGAAATTTAGAACTTGGCCAAAAAATAATCCTATAAGCCCCCCTCAGCTGCCAGAAAAAATAATTGAGATGAGTAGTGAGTGGGTTTTTCAATACTGATATTTTCATATCAGAAAACGTTTAATTAAGTGCAGCTTGTTATTCATGGCAAATTGGATCAATTTTTGATAATATGCGACGTGGTTTTAAATATATATATACATAAATCAAATTAAAAAAAAAAAAAAAATTTAATGTAATGAAAATTATTTCAAGTCAATAAAGGTTTGTCAAGGTGGTTATAGAGTTGATTCCCAATTTTATTTTTTTTTTTCAAATATGGTTTGATAATTTTATGGTAAATTGGATCAATTTTAGATGATATAAGACTTGTTTTTTTTTAAAAAAAAAAAAAAAAAAATTTAAATAAATAAATAAAATATAAATTAAATTTAATAAAAATTATTTGAAGTCAATAAATGTTGATTGGGCCGGTGATGTAGTTAATCCCCAATTTCCTTTTTTTTTTGGACTGAAAAAGCCTGACCATTTTGTATAAGGTAGAGCAAAGCCTGGCCTTACCAGGCAGGCATTATCCCAAGTGCCGCTCATATCAAGTTATTTGAAGGTAGTAAAAAAAAAAAAAAAAAAAAAAAAAAAAAAAAAAAAA
>JAKUCA010000146.1:12171-24058 GCA_030567025.1 Geotrichum europaeum
TTTTATTAAATAAAGAAAAACCTTTCCTTTAAAAAATGATTTATTACCAAATATCATTATATATATTTTTTTTAAAAGAAAAAAAAAAAAAAAAAAAAAAAAAAAAAAAAAAAAGCATGCATAAAATGAAGGAATAAAAAAAAAACGATTATCTTGGTCATGCAGAAATCTCCAAAACTGATAAAAGATGCTGAATAATTTCTAATGTTGATGTAACAAATCACTTGTCTTACTGGTTTTTTTTCTGGACTTTTGATATGAGCCTAAGATTAATTACATAAATTAATTTATTTTCTTATAAACAAATTGACAGCACTTTTTTTTCAAATTCAAATCTGTGATGATTGATGAAGAAATTGAATTTCACATTTGGCTTGTGTGTCAACACCTTTCTAAATTAATCGATATTTGATAGTAACTTTTTTTTTTTCAATGTCAGTTGAATAGAGCCAATATCACCACAAGCGGTGGTTACTTAAGTATTCTTGATCTGAAAAATTTATTTTGCTGTTACCAGAAAAAAAAAAACAATATGTCGGTTTTACACTTATCAAGAAAACAAGTGATAATACTAAGTTCATCCAACAATTGTAAGTACAGATAGAGTTGAAATTTTGGTTTGTTTATGACAATCTTAGACAAAAAAAATGTGGAAAATTTGAAATAACAAATGAAACTCTATACTGGCAAATGCGACCCAAAAAGATGAATAGATAAGTGTAAGAGTTCGGCTTAAAGTCTTAGAGACGATGCGGTGAGGAAGCGCAATGAAGGAATTAAGTAACAGAGATGACTAGGACGTCTTCGAACGCGTTGTGGATCTCATATTTTGATTATAGAGTAGAGTAGTTGTTTGAATCAAGATTATTAGTTATCACGCACCGTTCGAAGACGTCCTAGTCATCTCTGGTACTTAATTTCTTCATTGCGCTTCCTCACCGCATCGTCTCTAAGACTTTAAGCCGAACTCTTAAACTTGGTAGCGACAAAAGCGCAGAAAAGACGGCTGGCTTCGTATGCTTGAAACTATATTCCAAGGGTCCAGTACTAAACAGTTCAAAGGGCATTTGCTATTGTACCATTTAAAAAGAAAATTTACGCAAAAAGATTATGAATAGATGAGTTATGTAAAAAAAAAAAAGTTTTAGTTTGGAAACACTCATCTCAATAACATTTCAATTGGTATTAAAAATTTCAGGATATGAAGGCACCAATTTTTTTATAAGTGAATTCATGGGTTGAAAGAAATCAAAAGGCTAACAAGATAGAATTTTCTTCGTTTGCAAATTTGGTATTAAAATCAGACTGATACTATAAAAAATTTATGATTTACTTTAAACCCCGGTTTCAATGAGATTTGGTCTGTTAGTTATATTGAATGGTGGTGGAACCAGTGCTCGGTACGGTGCCCGAGAGTGAAATCCACATGTTAATATTAAGGCTTGATATCCGGCTTGTGTAAGTAAAACAGCCCATGTATACATCACTGAGAAAGTTTTGGACGGTTTAGCCATAATTCTCAGGACATAAAACTGGATTTGCTATAAATTTCAAGAATTAACGATAGCAGCCACGGCGATCTTGAAGAATTGAGCTACATGATTGCATGCTATGAATGTTGACTATTCAAGATTGGCCCAGGTCTGACGGCAACCACTATTAGAGGAAGCCCTAGTATCGAAACCGATTGCCACCACTGAATACACTAATTATCATTACCATTATTAAACACAATCTTGTTTTGTTTCGTACTATATATATATATATATATATATATTAAAAAAAAAAAACTGTCTATATCACACACCACCCTAGCTCTACAGGTCCGCCATTAGCTGTTGATCCAGTTTGTGACCTGTCTCGCGCCCACTCGCGAGGCAAACTTGAGTGATTGCGATCCCATGGGAAAGTAACTAACAGTGTACCAAATGGCAGCAACTATCTGCAGCACCGCGGCCAGAATGGTCAGTAGCGTGGACTTGAGGCCAATGCTAAAAACAAGTGTCATGATAATGGCGCCAAAGTACGCAACGGTGAATGGTAACCGCGTTGGCGAGGTAAGATGAACAAGGTAGTTGATGGGACCCTGGAGAATACCAAAGGAAATGACAAAAAGCAGCGAACCGAGTGACCATAGCACCGCGAACTTGCGCGGCTTGAGCGCAAGTAGTGGAAGAATGGCAAAGCAAAGGGCAAAGCATGCCACGGCGCCAAGAAGAGTAATGCCAAAAATAAGCAGACGGTCCCAGCGCGAGAGCGTGAACCACGAGGGTTCCTCGATATTTTCGTTAGCAGCAGTGGCGGACGGCTCTGACGTGGGTAGTGAGACGTAGGACTGATTTTTAAATGGGTTGAGATTCTGGACTCGGTCAAGGAAAGACGGGTTGGGGTTAGTGGTAATTTGCTCAGGGGTCGAGGTTGAGCCTCTCCAAGAGGAGAGCTGGGCTCTGAATGCCTGTTCAAACGTGCCAGACATGGTTGAAATAGGCGTGGATGCGGGATTGGTGACGGTAGATGAAGGGCTTTGTGGGAGAAGGTGAAGTGAAAACTGACACATTGCGGCATGTCGTGGCTAATAAATAAGACAAAAGATATATGTCTTCAATTATAGCTGATAGTAAAAATTAGAGGTCTATGTTTTAAAAAAAGTACGTTATTTTCGAAACTCACTGCACTCCGTTTACGCACCACTGTACTCAATGCTGATAATTGTAAGAGCACTATGACCCCACCGTGATGGCAATTTGGTCAGGTTATATGATGCAGCCCAAACAGATGCTGACTTTTTTGAATGATACTGGTTTTACTACAGATTTTTTGAAAAATACTGGAAAACATTGATCAAGATGCGAATGAAGATGTCAGCCAGCATAGTGTCTGGTGGCGATGTAACAAAAAACAAAAAAACAAGCATTTGCAAAGTAATAGGAGGGCGAAACCGCCAAAGATCAGTTTAAAATTGGCAGTACGTCTGCACTGTTTCTCTAGCTCATCATCTTATTTAGTTTCTGGTAGACCCTTCAAGTTGACATTGACAGGTCTGTTTATCCTTCTGCTTTATTGAGCCGCTCTTTGTTGTCCTTTGCAAAATCTCATTGTCGATACTGTATTAATCTTTTATTTTTCTTCTTTCCCTCATTTCTTCTCCACCATCAACATCACAAGAGAAATAAAAAAAAAAAAAAAAAAAAAAACATCACCACCTGCTCCCCCCCTAATTGATACAGACTGTTTTTCTCATGACTGACAAAAACCTTCTCTCCAGAGAGGTTCTTACCCGTGGCTTCAATTCCTTCGATGAGGCCAACTCTGGCTACCTCATTGACGAAAGTGATCTTTTGGACCTCGAGGCTCTCCAATCCCCGGACCTCAAGCCTACAAACACCCTCAACAGCAACTCAGCTAGCATTGCTGCTGCCAATGCTGCTGCCGGTGTTAGCCTCGCTACCAGCGCCGCCGGCTCCAATGCTCATAACATCAATTTACTAGCAAACCAGCCTGGCTCCTTTACTTCCGGCACCCCTCTTTACTCCAATCCTACTAGCCACCTCGACATCCCACAGAGCTCGTTTGACGATTTAAAATTCAACGCCAATAAACGGCACCAGATGATTTACTCACCGTCCCAGGTTTCACAATACGGAATGACTCAATTGGCATCTCCCGACCTCAAGTCTCCACCCCACGCGCTGCGCTTCTTGCAGGACAACAATTTCCAAACACATAACCCTTCGTCGCCAGGCTCGCTCGACAACAGCGCGTACGGGTCTAGCCCCAACAACGACATCTACGCCAATACAACATCCAAGACGCAACAGCAGCTGCTGCTTGCCGAGCGTCGGAGGAAACGCCGTGAATCTCACAATGCTGTTGAGCGCCGGCGCCGCGACAACATTAATGACAAAATCCAGGAGCTGTCCATTTTGGTGCCGGACAGCTTGCTCTACAGCAACGATGCGACCGGACCCAACATGCTGACTAAAGAGGGCAAACCCAATAAGGGAACTATTCTTGCTAAAAGTGTCGATTACATCCGCCAGCTGCAAACTGTAATCGACGAGCAGAACAGAAAGGAGATTGAACTGCAAGATATTGTACAAAATCTGCAACGCCAGTTGGGTCTACCAGTAACCGAGTTTCCCAACACGTCGGCCGAGATTGCGCTTGCGCGCATCCGAAATGATGATACCAATGCGGTATCCGAAGAACAAGAAGAGTATGAGAACTATGACAACATTTTGAATATTCAGTAACGACGATGATAATGATGATACGCCTTTTTTTTTTTTTTTTTTTTGTCATTGTTGGTTTCCAATGGGTTTTTTAAACCCTTTTTTTGATATCATGATTACCACCACTACTATATTGTTTTTTTTTTTTCTCGTGCTTTTAGTTGATTGATTGCTCTATTTATTCATTGGTTATATATACTCTTGTGTTATTTTATTTACATAGTTATACTGTCTTGTTACATTAGTACAGCTCAGGCATTCTTAATAAATCTCTCTTCTTGTTCTCTGCCAAGTCCCGTAACTTGGCCATCAGCTCGCTCTTCTCCCACCGCTCCGGGCACGGCTTGATCACCTCGTTACGGGTGGCCCAATAGTAAATATCCCAATCCTGCTCATCCAGCAACTGGTCATACTCCTCCATCTGCTCAAGGGTCATATCCTTGAGATACTTTTCAGCAAACCGTGAGAGCAGTAGGTCAGTCTCAAGAATACCACGCTTCCGTGACTGGTACAAAAGACGCGCCCGCTTTGTCTCGGGTTTCTCGCCCTCACGTGGGAGTGGCTGGATCTTGAACTCGATCTTGGTGGTGGTGGTGGTGGCGTCGTCATTGCCGTTAGTGGCGGCGGAGTAGAGGCGCGCATTGTAAGGTCTTAAGAGAGCACCTTTGGAAAAAGCCGATGATGAGCGAAAAATTGTTCTGAGCATGTTTAATTTGGGTGTCGTGTAGAACTTAATAGTATTTGGAGGAAAGTAAGCAGAGATTGTAAAGAGTCGTCAAAGGTTTTATTAAAAGAAGAGTCGAAGAAGTCAAAATAAAAGTAGAAAATTTTGGGTTTGCTGAGTAGCAACTGGACAACATTTTGTGGGGAGTCACCTGACCTTGTTGTCATGACAACGGAGTTTATTTACTTTTTTAATTATTTTTTGCCTTCTTCCCTTTTTCCATAGCAGCGACGACAGTTTGTAAATATCCAACCAGGACAAAAAGAAAATAACTACATTATCACCATCATGTACAAAACTCCAGTGAATAACCGGCGTCCGACCGCTGAACCCGAATATAATGACGTGTTCCCATTGCTACCTGTCAACGAGATTTCTATTTGCCTGCAAGGTTGCGATTTTACGGCCCCTCAAGAGCTGCTAATGCGGCCTACATCACAATACATTCAGTCATTGTTTGAGCAGATCCTAGACTCCTTTCTGGGCGTATCGACAAATAACTTGGGGTCAGCACTTACAGCGTCGGCAGAGGCAGTAGGAGTGTTACAAGAAGAAATGCATATAGAAGAGCATCATCTGATGATGTTTGCACTACAACGCAAAATCCACCGATTCCTGCTTGACTGCGGGATTGACGATTTTAGTACTCTCGACCGAGTCAAGCCGGACCCGCAGCGCATTCAACGTATAATGTCTGGTGTTGTGAATTTTGCGCGATTTCGCGAGGAGCATATGAACGACTGTGACGAGCTGGTGCAGAAAAGTGAGCAGAACGCTGAAGCGTACCAGATGCTCTTAAACCGACAAGACACGATGAGAGCGCGTATAGAGGAACATGAACGCTCCCAGCCGACCGAGACTGGGGCTGAACGCGAGAAGCGCGTGCGCAGCATAGAGGCCCATAACAGTACCCTCGAATATCAGCTGCGGCAGCTTAAAAAGATGCAAGAGCAGATTACACTTGAGCACGGCACCTACAAGTCTGAAAAGGCCCGGCTTATTGCCAAACTACAAGATCAGAGCTTTTTGATTCTTGAAGCGCGACAAGCCAGTGACCTGGTGCGGCCGTATATTGTAGAGTCGCCAGCAATGCTCCACAAAGTTAACCACGACATGAATATGTCATTAGCAACAAAACGTGCGGCACTAGAGGCAATTGAACGACGTGCCCGGCAAGTAGACACAACAGTGGATAACTTGAGATTAATTGACAACGAGATGCGCAAGTGTCGGAAGATGCTTGATGAGGTCGACGATGAGCTAGCACGACAGGACGATGAGACGCGCAAATTGACGCGACTACAAGAACAACGTGATGCGCGCGGGCTTGATCAAAACAAGCTTGAGCACCGCGCCGAGCAGTTCACCCGCCAGATTGCATTGGCCGAGGAGCGTGAAGAGCGGGTTCGCGCCCAAGCTGCACAGCGCCGCGCTAGTGCCGAGGCAAGCATGACCACTTTGCACGATAAATTCGCCACTTTGCAAGCTGAGCGCCGCGCTCAAGAGCCGTCAATGGAGGAGAATCGCGCCTTTATTGCTGAAAAGGAGCTTGATATGGTGCAATTGTTGCAAGATTTAGACATTGAGAAACGCAGTGTCTCGGCGGAGATGAAGCATCTAAAGGCCCATGTTGAGAGCTACCTGGATGAGATTGATTGCAGAGTTCGCAACAAAAACAGTGAAACCACAGTAGCGCTGGTCTGAGTTTTCAACAAGAGGGACTTTCTAAGCTGGCGACTGTTTTCCAAGTAATATTTATTTTTATTTTTATTTTCTAGACCGCATGACAAAATATGAAATTATTTTTACACTGGCTTTTTGGAGAATTTCTTAGAGAGAGCACGCTTTATAATACAACTTGTAAAGCTCTAGCTGCCAAATGGGACTGTGAGGCTCAAATTGGCCGTCAGGATTTAGATTCTAATAACACTACTAATAATAAATCTGTTAAATGCCCTAATATCTGAAAATTAAAAAATAAAATACAAAAAAAAATTAACATGAAATCACAAAGATATAAAAAAAAAGGCATTTTTAATCCTGGAACACTTGCCTCCGCGAGGCTGATCAAGCGGCCGTACCAACAGGGGTTTTGACATTCGATGGCGCCGAATTCCCCACAGACTCAGCCCGTGAGTCAAAGGAAATCCTTCAAGATCACCACTGCAGTCAGTGTACCTTAGTGGGAGGGCAAGCTGGTAAAACCTTGACAAGCTATGTTGTTAAGCTAACCATAAGTTTAGTAGATGCAGTAGTGAGTCGAGAAGCTTGGCTAGCGCTTCAACGCCCTTTCTTGCTATCAAGGAAAACAGATTTAGATTCTAGTTTTACATTTTCATTGTAAGAAAGTCATCAACATATCAAGATAAGTTATTGACGTATGCCAACACTTCTACTTTGGTTGCAGCTATATTTTTTTTTTCGTATTCTGTAATGTAAATCCCGTTTTCAAGTATTTTTCCAGGTGAAAAAAAGTTTAGGATTTGAAATTGAGGCTATTGATAAAAATTTGTGGGAATTACGGGGACCCCCTAAATCCTTTTAAACTTGTGAAATTGTCAAGTTTAAGTTGGCCTCTCGTTAAGAAAAGAAGAAAAAAAAAAAAAACCAGTAGGAAAAGCATGGTCTTAGCAAAAGTTGTCAATATATATATAAAAGCTTTATTACTGTCAATAGATTTGGCTTAGCAAGGCCGTTCGATAGTCACGTTTGGTCTACCGATTGAACAAGAAGGGACATCGTCAAAAGGGACATCGTCAGAAGGGTATAAGGACGTACCACAAAGCCACTGTGATGGTATTACTGAATGATTGTAATAGTGATTGAATCAAATATCAAGTAGAAAGTCCTCCTAAAGCAGGGCAAGCTCAAAAGAAAATGCTGTTGTAAAAGAAGGGTTTAGAGAATGATGTTAGCAACTGCTCGTTATATGGAACTAATGAAGTTCAACGAGGAGTACTTAAACCCCCGGAACTTCTCTAAGGAACAAGAGGGAAAGGAAGAACCCATCATTCACTACGAAGACTTCAAACCAATCTTTAAACTCCTGAATCCCCTTATCAACAACAACAACAAACTATCAGCGCTCGTTTACAAGCTCCTCTGTGTAACACCACGCCTGACAGAGATTACAACTTAAGCCTGAATACTACTAAAACACGAAGCAAGTGTTCTGGAACACTATTTGTGAGTAGATAAAAGCCAGTACTAATGCTAACCTTATTCGAGACCCAGAAGATGATTTTTAAAATCAACTCAAAGACTGCTAGAAATATTCTTACTTGGAGTCACTTGAAATTCAGGACACGATCGACGGATGATTGATTGATGCAGCTAGAAATATTCTACTGAAAAACATGAGTCTAATCTTTAAGGATTAGACGTTGAGCCTTTACTCCTGGGTTCCTTTAAAAAGGAATCTTGCAGAACTTTGATTAGGAAAGAGTTTCTCTGAATAGTCTAGTTCAAATAATGTGGTCTCCAGAATATTTTTTGGCCTTTTTTTTATTGTTCCATAGAGTTTCCAAAATGAGCAGTATACTTGCCCGATGCTTTGCATCGCGATGCTATTCTTGCTGTTATTGTTGATTGTAATCTCATCGCTTGGGAGTCCTGTCACCCTGAGCACTGTGGCCACCGTCAGTGACAGCGACAGACCGATATAAAAATAGTCTGCTTTTCTATTGCATCTTTTTTCAGCTGTCAATGGTTAGCACTAATCAATGATTAAACTATTCCCTGCAAGTGAGGTTGTAACAGGCCTGGGGCAAGAGAGCCATCAGAATTGATAGTAACAAGAACATTAGTTTTTAACAGAACTTGTTATAAAATAAAATAAAGAACAAAGACAAACAAAGCTTCAAGACTTTTGCCTAGTTTTAGCGCAGACAGTGTTATAGGCATCTTCGGTTCCTTTTCTCGCGAAAAAGCCTTGCACAATCAGGCTTGTGGCTGCTGCAACTGCAGATACCAGTCATTTTTATCAAAGAAATAAATTTCAAGCTCCAACATGTTTAGCATGCTTTGATAAAATGCCAACAAGATAATATACAATTATCTTTGCCAAAAAAAAAAAAAAAAAAAAAAAAAAAAAAAAACTTATGGTATCATGCCATGCTAAGTGCAGCCCCAGCACACTGCTTAAAATAATAAAAAATTAATAGGCCTGAACCAGGCCGCTCGACGACATGGACACCGAAGATATGAACAATTCTTTTTTTTTTTTCACCAAAATTTGATGCATTTTATCGTCGGTTTCTACGCCTCCTACTGGAGTTCTGAACCCACATTGTGTTACAAAAGTCTATCCACGATGATGCTGTGAACCCACCACCCCAATATCGTATCCTAAAACATCAACTAACTGAAAATATTCTCTCTTTTTTTTTTTTCTTACTTTGATTCCTTTTTGTTATTTTTTTTTTCACTTTAACTGTTGTTCTTTTTTTTTTCATTCATTCATTCGTTTTTTTTGTTTTTTTATTATTATTCATTTTTAGACGGTGAGCACTATCATGTCTCATTCTACAGGCTCTGACATCTTTCTGCAACCGTCAATGGACATCATCGACAATAAGCATGCCAGCCCCAGCTCGGCTATTGCCAGCAAGCAGCCCGCTACTTCGTCAGAGGCGGCTGACAAACTGCAATCAATTGCGTGGCTCAAACCCGAGGGCCAGTCTTCTCCGTCCATTACGGCTGCGCAAGATTCCCAGCCTTTGATCCTGCAACAGCAGCAGCAAAGAAATCAGTCAGAGTTCCAGCCACTGCAAAAGAGCCAAGAAAATGAGCAGCCCCAGCAACCTGGACCACACCAGCCAAACAACACAAATACTCGTATTGGCTCGGTCTCTCGGTCCATTTCCATCAATAAAGTGCGTCAATCCACAAGCGAGCTTGAGACTCTCTTGACAGATATGAAGGCGCTGCGCAAAACGCCAAATGCGCGGTCAAAGCCCGTGCTTGCAACGTCAATAGCGTCGCAGGTCTCAGCGCTAACAACAACGGTAGAGCCCGTGAAGGAGCCCTCAACTGCGCGCATCAGCTACGTTTCTATGGCGTCAATTGAGTCTGCTGCGGGTGGTAATGCTCTGATGAGCGAGCCACCTAGATTCTTGCTGCCTGTGAGGCCGCTAGCATCGAAACGGCAGTCGCAGACTTCGCAGGAGTTTCAGTTTCATCAGCAGCAGCAGCAAGAGGCCGAATTATATGACTTGGATCGGTTTTTGGATGCCATTGACGTTGCTACAATCAAAAATGACGCGCTCTCCGAAGAGGCCCCGACCAGTAGCCCGCTACCCGCCGCCCCAGTCAGGAAAAATTTCAGTTTCCCGCATCAGCACCAACGCAATCAGAGCTACTCATCAGCCACCTCTGTGCACACTCTCGGGGATGCGATCTCGGTAATTGTCAACAACAAAAGCAACAGCACGATTGTAAATAGCAATTGCAACAGATCTGATCCGGACGATCCGGCACTTAATCTTGTGCTGCCGCCTCGCCAACGGCCCGCCATTGCTGTTCTGGAAAGACAGATTACAGGTAGTTCTATCGACTCCTCAAACGAGGGATATTATACACCAGCGGAAGAAAACATCACGGCGGCCAACACCCCGACTACAGTTACGCATAGTGTGGACTACAACACCTTTACTCCTGGTTCCGCGCCGCGGGATGATAGTATGGCTTCACCGTTATTTTTAATTCCTAGAACGAGACTTGGTGAAATTTTTAACAATGCTGCTACTAATGCTGCAACAACAAAAGCAACGGGCGTGATGAGTTCTGGTGGGACTTATGGGCAAACCACTTTTGTCACGCCAACTCCGGACATGCCAGTCATGTTGTCAAGGAGAGCACAAACATATCCGCTTACTCTTTCTCCCTCGATCGTGATTGCAAACCGGGAATATGACAAGTTACAGCGTGAAAAACGCAAAGCTTCCGCCGCCACGGTGGTGGTGCCGGCCATGTCAGCAGGCTCGGCATCAACAACCGCTTCTGCTATGGCCTTTAGCATGCGGCCAGTTAGTGCCATGGGAAGTGACTCTATGCACTCAAATCACCAGCGCACAGTGTCATCACCGCTGTTGTCCCAGATGCCGCTACCAGCGCCGTCAATTGCGTCCGAAGATGCAATCAGCGTGGCCACTGAGGGTGCTCCGGCAATTCACTTTGCCTACGATTCCACCCCAACAAACTACAGCCATCATAGCAACGAGCTGCCCATTGTACCACTGCAGAGCCAGGGCCAGGCTAAATCTAAAAACTACGCAGGCAGTGATGATGACTACCCTGACACCAGCAATAACTATGGCAACGGCAGCCACCTAGAGGTTAGCAAATGGACAGCAGTTATGAACAGTAGTCAAAGCAGCCCCAATAGTAAAAGGAGCTCAGTCAACCCTTATTTAATTGAAACCACTTTTGACAAGACAGCGAGTAGAGCTGCGCGCCGAAGCTACCCGGAACACCACGCGCCGCCGCGCGAGCCCGACCGGCCGCTGAGCAAACGCACTCATCGTCATGACCATCATCCCGATAGCCACCGCAGTGGTCATCGTGGTAGCCGCCACGAAAGTAGTAGCACAGTAAGGTCATCGTCAAAAAGGTCCTGTAAAAAGATTCCCTTTACCAACGAAGGTATCCAGCAGCTACTACAGGACCCGGCCGTCC
This sequence comes from Geotrichum europaeum, assembly GCA_030567025.1. NCBI lineage: Eukaryota > Fungi > Ascomycota > Dipodascomycetes > Dipodascales > Dipodascaceae > Geotrichum > Geotrichum europaeum. Next base: position 23,803 of record JAKUCA010000146.1, read on the forward strand.
CGGAGCTGCCACAACATCATCGCTATCGTAAATCCAGTAGCGGCAACAATGCTGCTGCTGCTGCTGCTATTATTATTAACAACAATGGTGACAATGCCGAAGCGGTGGAGCTGCCACCAACTGAGCGTGTGCTGATTGACAAGTTTGTAACCGCGTTGGCACGGCTTTCAACAGAAATGACGGATGATGAACATAAGCGACCAGAGGGTCTACGACGCTTGCATAATGCACTCAAAGCAATTGAGGGTTGGATCTA
>JAKUCA010000147.1:0-23974 GCA_030567025.1 Geotrichum europaeum
AAAAAAATCAAAAAAAAAAAAAAACAAAAAAAAAAAAAAAAAAAAAAAAAAAAAAAACGCTTGTGTCAGAAAAAACAGAAAGTTTAAAAAAAAACATTTGTGAATGTAAATAATGCTTTCTAGTTACTATAAACATGATCTTTGAGTATCAATTCATTGGACTACAATAAGAATGCCAGGCTTGCAATCTGCTTATCGTCGTATGTGGGCTGGTTTGAAATTCGTTCTTCTTTTTCAATAGAAAAAGCCTTGTTTGTTATTTGGTTTGATATCCAAAAAATGTTATTCACAAAATTTAGTTGCTGCATAGACAAAACATCTCAGCGAAGGATCATTGCAAAACAAGATGAACATTTATTGAATTAATCAGATTATTTTTTAAAAAAAAATTATTTGATATTTAGCAACAGTTTCTGGGATTCAAGATGGAAAACAAAGTCAAATTTCAAATGTAAAGATATCTAGATTTGTGAAGTGGAAATCTATGACCTCCTGTGGCTTTCGGGATACTGATAGTTATACAGAATTCTAGTGATTTTCTCCTAGACTTCTCAATAGCGTAATCGTAATTGAAGAAGTATAAAATTATGGGTCACCAGCTTAGGCATACCCAAGCGACTTCGGCTTAATTGCGAGTATACGCAGTAGCAGAGAAATTTGAAATAGTGAAAAACTTTTGGAATAAAAAGAACAAAATCTAGAAACATATTGAAAAAAAAAAAGTTTTGTGCAAGATATTAAACATAGACTTCTTGAATACTAATTTCTTTATAACTAAAGCGGATATTAGCTAGATACCTCAAGAAAGTGTGCGAACAAAAGAAAAAAAAAACTATCTTGTCCGTAAAGAAATATAGATTGTGTTCATTTTGTTTTCACTGAGTGTATAGAATCTTTTTTAAAATATTAAGACAGCTCATGAGTGTCTATTGAGTTTATATTAGTCAGATTTTTGATTCTAAATGAGTCGTTTTTATATATTTTATTCACAAGCTTGTCTAGCCAGGCTTCTCAGTTTTTTAATACTTTAAAAGGTTGTGAAAAAGGAATTTTTTTTTATATATTCTTAGCATTTAGCACAGACAATAAACCATGACAGGAGCAGATGAAGGATATATTTTCTCAAGCTTCACCACGATATCTGATGCTTGGAAGTGAAGATAAAATTAGGTTATCACTTTTACATAAATACCATTGTCTTTGGGAAATTAACTTGTGCAAAATTTTGGAGAAATGAAGGTTGAAACAAAAAAAGGCTTTTCTTTTTCAACCGTTGAGAGAAAAAAAAATAATTTATCGAGTTTTAGGACTATCTATGCCATCAGTTTTTATTAAATAATCAACACAGTAGAAACTAAATATTTAGTTACTAATTCTGCAAAGAAAAAAAAGGGATTTTAATGAACTTCATATTTGCTTGCTACGCATCGTCGTTGACTGGTTTTGAGTTACTGACTGGCAATTGTCGTTAGTGTACAAACTATAGATTGGCTCAGTGGGGTTAGCAAAAAAGAAATTCACTTTTTTTATTCTCATATAATGGCTTCCGCGCTTCCAAAAAGTACTATTTAACTTTTCTAATCTATGATTATGAAATAGTCCCATCATAATTGAGAGACAAAGCACTAGCCAGAACTCAAGAGTTTTGATTTCGCGCACTTTGACATTGTCGGTTACGCACCGGCTGAGGATGTGCGTTACCGGAATTTAAGATCAAAAACTGGCCGGTGACTGGCCACGTGAGACAAAGTTTACAGTACAAAGTCTTTACTATTGAATTGTCAATTCTAGTTTGTATCCAAACTTTCCTCTGCTTCTTCTTTTTGCAGCAGGCTTTGGTAGTTGATAAAAGAAAAAAAAAAAGCCAGATTAATGCAAAAGCAGACGATGAAAAAAACTTGAGCCAGCGTTTTTTTTTTTCTTTTTTTTTGCGAGCACATGTACCTTTCAAAATGGATATCGTCACTGGCAGCAGTTACTCTTAAATATACGGTTGTTGCTTATAGCTACCTATCTCATAGTTATTTTTTGATATCTAAGCCCGTATTTTCGTTATGCGCTCACCACATATAGTGCACATGTAACTCTGTTGTATGACCTGTTTGTGGCTGTATATACAGTCTACGCAATTGTGCTTGAAGTCTCACATGTGTGTGCAATGTAAATCATCCGTCACGATTCAATTTAAGCAAGGAGGTTCATATAAGAGGATACTTTGTGCGTCGACTCGCTAGCGCATATGGTAAGTTGCTGGCGTTTTTCTGGAAGTCTTCTGCCAGTGGGAGCTACCCACTTATAGTGCTTGGTGGGCTTCAACCAAAGTTATACATTCCATGGTATCTACCTGCCATATTGACAACGTTGAATCATAAAAAATATTTTAGAAAGGAGGTGAAAAATAACAAATGCCTTGACTAACGCTGAGTAACTCGATTAGAAGAATAACAGAAGCAAAATTCTGGTTAAAACTTAACAAATTTGGTACTGAGTTATTTGATAGTACTATTATCAAGAATTGCAGGTTTGTTTTCCACCCTGGTAGTAACAACCAGTGGCATTGGGAAGAAAGAAAAAAAGGATGGGAGGAGACTCAACAAAACAGAACTTAATGTTTGGCAAGGAGACAGGCCCGAATACCCAAGTTAGGTTCACTACTCGCTCTCACACCCCGACACTATTCTATTAGACTGGTTAGGTTTTGTATTTATAGTTCATGATGACCCAGGAACAAACTTCTTTGGCTTAGTTTATAACTTGCTAGCCGTTTCTTCCAGATCAAAATAACCCTAATGATGAGAAAAAACTACATCCGTTATTATTCAAATATCGCACAACTTGCTTTCACGTTTTTACATGGTTTTCAACATCTATATCAAGCTAAAAAAGCAAAGTAATCCTCATCTATTCTTTTTCGCCAGAAGATTTCTAGACAACAGAAAACGTTAATTTAGAATCGAGCGGGCTTTGTGTTGACAACAGCTCGCAATGAACAATTTGCGTTTAAAATTGAGGTGGTTGGTATTCTTTTTTTTTTTTAAAAAAAAAAAAAAAAAAACCTTTTTATACGTTTTTATAATTGGTGTTCGACTCCTTTTTTTTTTTTTTTTTTGGTTTCATTTAGCGGGTAGCAAGCTTACGGGTACCTACACTGTTCCAGAGATTTAGCGTGAGATGTGAAGATTTTGACAGATTTCTCTCCACACCATGTATGTAAAAGTTTGAAAAGAAAAATTAAACTAAAATATGGTAAAATCAGAATAAACTTGTCTCTACCCCCATTCCAGAATTCTTCTCTACACTGTGTTGTCACCTTCTCTTTTGACTTCATCAGTATCAACGATTTAAAAAAGAGAATAGCCATAGCACTGTTGCCTTACTCTGTGTACTTTGTAGTTGTTGAAACACTACTCTGCACCGTCATTTTTTTCCCACTTGCTTGTACTACCAGATTATTTTCCCCTGAAATTTTTTTTTTTTTCACTTTCAGCTGGCCCACGCCGTCAAAATCCCAGAGCAAATTTAAATCAAAATCTATTGTAAATATATAAATATGAATACAACCCTTCATTTTCTCAAGATCCCTTTTTCTGAGCTTCTGTAAAGATGATAAAACAATGTTAGTATTTAAGTTCGTTAAATTAACAGCTGACGCTATTGGTCTCTGATACTCACCCTTAGCTCGTTTTAATATCACCTTCCACCTATACCGCACAGTTTGACCGTCCCGTTTATTCAAAAGTTTTGCATATTTCTCGAAGTCTTGCTTCGGTAGGGTAGACAGCACAATATCCAGCTAAAATAACATAGTATGTCAGTAATAATGCAACCATGCAAAATTGTTGGCTCAAATGAGAAAGTCCATACAAGTTTATCATCTTCTTCTGGAGACCATGAAGAATTGGGGGCTTTATTTCGCTTTATTTTATTGTCCTTTTTGCTTTGCTGGCTTTTACTATTCTCCTCTCCCTCTACTTCTTCTTCTTCCTCGTCCTCCTCGGGATTTTCATCAATGATATGAATTGCTCCATTCGGTATATTGTTTTGATATTTGCCATTTGACTTGGAAATTTTTTTGACCCGCTTAAATAGCGTGGCGTCTGCTAGCTTGTCTGTGGTGACTGAATCGTCTGTTTGTTTTCGCTTTAATTTATTACCAGTCTTTGCCCCTGTAGTTGCTGTTAAAGACGCAAGACTAGCAAGCGACGACGCTCGTGTGCTTTGGCGAGTACGTATCACACGCTCAGGCACCGCAGTGGGCTTTCGGTGTGTGTAGTTATTAGGCGATGTGGTGGCAGTGAGAAAGTCTGTCTGCTGCCGTAGTTGCTGTCGAATAGGAGACGCGCTTATGGATGGCGGCTGCAATATTGGAGATGGAGTTCGAAGCCGCTGGTGCTTTTGTTTTGCATGATTATCTTCGGATTCGGACGACCTACTTTCATCAAAAGAGGAGTTGTTGAGTATATTAGTGAGGTCCATTGGTTTGTCTAATTGCTAGGCAGAAATTAAAATACACAAGACGGTTCATATGATTTATTGACTGTGTGTATGACAAGTGAACGAGGAGAGGAAGGGTAAAAGAGAGTGAAAAGTTTTTTAGCGTGCTGACTCCAAGAAAGAGAGAAAAAGAAATCCGTAAAAAGAAGTGAGAGAGAGAATAAAAGGAAGGAAAAAAAAAAAAAAAAAAGGAAGTAAGGCAAAACGTGAGAAAAAAAAAAGTTCATGAAATATTTTTTTGAAAAAATAATTGTAGGAAATATTTTCACTATTTTTTTTTTCTAGGAATCAGAATAGGTTGAGGTCATAGAAGAAGAAAAAAAATTCAAATAAAATAAAATAAAATTAAATTCTGCGGTCGGCAGCCACGAAGACGCTTAGCAACGTCCGGTGCTAGGATGTCGGCATTGCGGGCCGCCTCGCCGTAAGTCCAAGAAGTTGTTTTACGAATCTGTCGGGCTCTCAGTTGGGGGTGATTTCTGTCTTTTATGTTTGTCATTGTCGTCATGTAATTCATGGCTATTGCTGCTATTGTTAGTGTTGCTGAAGAAAAAAAAAAAAAAATGTTTGGTTAAGATTAACCAAACTTTTCTTTTTCTTCTGAGCTCTTATTAGTCTGAGCGGCTTGAGGCTCCAAAGAAACCTCAAATGAGGTGCCAGAATTTATAAAGCCTTAATAAAGACAGAAAAATGCTTGGTAGCGGTCAAAATGTAGTCCAAAAGACTTGGAAATGTAAACTCGTGTCAAACTTTAGCTTAAAACCTATCTAAACTCAATTACCTTTTTTTTTTTTTTTTTGGTCTTTGCTTCAAGTCTGGACACTAGTTACAACAAAGCCGGCTAAGCAACCTACAGCTTTGGGGGTGCGTTGTTTCAGATTACGGCATACTTAGGCTAGCCGAGGCCTCGGACTGGTATCCAAGGAGAGTAGTCCAGAGCTCCCTGACTAATTTTCTACGATTATCAGTTATTACCGTTTGTGCCATCTTCATCTTTTTCTCGCGATAACTATATCCATAAAAGCTTTCGAAGTCTTTAAAGCATAAAAGTCCACTTCTAAGCTCTCAACACGTGAATTTTTTTTTCTCACTTGCAGATCTCTCTCATTTCATTGCGGGTGTGGACTCTCAAAACATTTCTTTTACCCGTGTTTACGTCATGAATGACATAAACGTGGAAAGTTGCATCAATTTAGTTCATGCACCTTCCCGTCTGCTTGGGTAACCGGCCTATGAGCTTGAGCGATTCGACGGAACTCAAACACAAAGACAAAAATTTTTTTTATTTAACCTTCGATACGCGACGACCACTGGATCGAGTCTTGCCACACATCTATATAGGTTCGTTTTATCCAGAGAGTACTCAAATTGGTCGCTGTTATAATCTTTGGCAGAGTATTGAATGTCTATTTTATAAATGCATGATACATACCTCCCACATTATTAGTTTCCAGTTGTTGTCGCAATTAAAGCAAAGAACCATTTAATCATGCTGCTCAAAAAATGCTGCTTATGTAACTGTATACATTTGGGCACGCTTGTCCATTTCTTATTTGTATAAAGCATTACATATAGACCTTGTTCTTAGCAATCAGTGTCTGATACGGCCTGCGAGACCAGTGACGACTGTGACTATCAATTTGTTCATGGGTGCGTCTAAATTAAGTATTGATTGACAATGACCAATGTTTTGCACGCAGATGGTTGTCACATTCCTAGAGGGCAAATTGACCAATCATCTGTCGTCTCTATGTTTGTACATCCGCTTTTTTTTTTCTGGTTCTATTTCTTTTTTTTCCATTCTTTCTTTGCAATGCATTCAATCTTTGATTTTTGTTTACTTTGGTATTTGCTAATACACTAATGTGACATGAACAACTCACTAACCGCGTTGTTTTTTTTTTTAAAAAAAATAAGTCTCCTCTCTTAACCAGTTGTATGGATAGGCAGAAAGTACAGTATAATGAATATACAGTATTTTTAGTTGATCCTAGACCTACGGCCCTATTTTTCACGCATTTGCATTGTTTTTTTTTTTTTGATGCTATTGTTAGAGACTTTGGGTCGGTTTTTTTTTTCTCGATAGAGACTGGTTTGCCTGTATTACTATGTATACATTGGCAGACTGTTTTCAGCTCTTTTAGACCCAGTCTGGCTTTTTGTCTCCCCGGGTCACTTTGACGGTTCTTTCAACTTTTTTGTAATTCAATAAAATCATTAATTGATGCTAGGCTCCTAATTTGAACTACTGTTGGATATTTCAAAATCTTTCTTTCCACGATTTCTGTACATTTTGGTGCAGCATTGACAGCAAGTTTACGGTACTTGCTTTTAAAGCCTATTACTTTTCTGTTGCTTTTGCTGCAGATAGCAGTCCCAACCAAAAAAAATTTTTGTCCTACTGTTTAGACCATTGCGGTCTCAATACTTTTTTGTCTCGTATGGTTAGAGTTAACCAAATAGACCATAAGAATAATGTACACTAAAATAATTTATTTTTTAATGCTATGAAACTAACAATCTCTCGTGGTTTTTTTTTTTTTAATTTTTTTTTGCTGAGTTACATGTTACGTCTCTGGCTCATCTTTGGTATGCCCAGGCTCAGATACAAACCTGTTTTTAAGTAAAGAAAAATTTTGTGAGGATATCTGCTTCCACAACTACCAAGGAAAAGAGTTTGTTTCTGTTGGTTATTACAAACAATAATTTATGTATTTGATTTTCAACCAGTGCAATATTGAAGGGCAAGAAAAATAATCCTGCTGAGGTAGATTCACGCCTATTTTTCAACCTAACGACCAACAGCCGGGAACCTGCAGTTTAATAATTACAAAAAGGTAGGTAGACATCAAGAAAGTGCATTGAAAGAGCTTGGCTTTTGGAATGTATTGAGTCAGTACACATTGAATTGCCACGATTTTTCGGGCATATTAATAAATTTGTAATATAGTTCCCTTCCAATTGAAAAATCCTAGTCTTTTTTTTTTTGTTATGGGTTGCAGCTACTGGATAGTGAGTGGCCTTGAGATTTTAGACAAAAAGCGGATTATTATTAATCTTTTTTTTTGTACGTAATGTTCCATTGCTATCATAACCATGCTGCCAAAAGAAAAAAGATAATTCATTGAAATAGATTGCAGAAAATAGAGGGAAATCAAAAACATTCAGTATTTGTGGAGAATTAGAGCAACTTGAGAAAAAAAATATAAACGGATCTTCAGATTTTCGTTTCAAATAAGAAAATGATTGGTTCAAAAGTTATTGAGCTTAAAAAAAATTGTTTGATCAAAATGCAAAAACTTTTTTTTCATGGATAGATCTACCCTAGAAAGTCGGGGGCAAAGGCCCAAACTAGTTTAATCTAAAATTTGGCCATTCACAATAAAATGAATTTATCAAAGTTCCTGAAAAACTTATCAAACTAGGTTCCTTTCAAAAGGCCCAAAAACAAAAATAATTCGGTCAATATATGTATATAATGACCCATTAGCCTATAGTCACAAAATGTTTTGAGTGCTATATACCAAGCCTTTGTTGCTTGTTGGTCATAACCATTCATCTAGCTCAAGAGATTAAAATTTTGTCCAGGCTTCAAATACAGCCAAAAAAAAAAAAAAAAAAAGTTCGGCCATCATGTACAGATATGTATTTTCAGTCGATCAAATTATGCTTTCCGGTTTGATGTTGTTGTTCAATCAGGATCTCCTTTTTTACACTTTTTAAGCTGCAAAGGCCAGGCTTTAAATGAAGCTTTTCGGCTCATAAAAAAAATTAATCCTTCAATATCAAATATTCCAAAAGATTATTAGACAAAAAAAGCAGCTGCAATCAAACACCGCTGTCTGTATTTTTGTAGTATACTTTGAGATTCCCAACCTCAGCTGTATACCGGGAATATTTTCTTTTTCCAGTTTCCAATCACGAGGTATAAGTTTCAAAATTTAGCGGACTTAGCTTCAAAAAAAAAAGAGAGTAGTGTGGGAGGGGTTTTAGAAACAGGGATCTAAAGTTTCTCTAAAATTAAATAGATATATCTTTTATCGTGGGAAAAAATGTATAGTTGTATCTAATCCGCATGTTGTTATATACATGTGCAGAAATTTAAGGGGTCCAACCTGTAACCTGTAGAAAAAAAAGTTTTGATGTGCCATGTCGTTTATACATGATTTGAATATTCATTTGCAGTTTATACAACAAATATATCAACAATTTATAAATTTAAAAAAGTGGTTGAGTGAGCAGTATACCAGAGAGATTGTAAAACCCCTTAAAAATTAACAATTATTTTTCTTGTAATTTTGGAAAAACCATAAATACTGATAAAGTACAAACCAATAAATATCTATAATATTTGAAATAGCTATATTATCTAGATATTTCCTTTAGGGTTTGTATTTGCTAGCTGAATTTACTGATTGCGTAGATAAATGTTCAAGCTGTCTATTCTACTAACACCTCAACTAATTACAAATAAAAAAGTATTATACATTCACAAGGAAAACCTTGTTTTGCTTGATATGAACTGCTATAAAACAATATGTCACACAATAACTATTCTTTGGGATTGTTACCAAGTGCCAAAAACATTACAGTCCAGCATTTCTACGATCAAAAATTGCTACAATTCTACAGCAAAAGTTACAGAAAAAAACTGGACTAAAATTTTAGAGCTATGGAAACAAACAGACAAATATTATTTTTGGATTTGTTACATATTGGTGACAATAGGTTGTTTTATATATATAGGGAGAAAACTAAATAAACTGATTATCTATCTATCTATCTAGGGAGAAAACTTTTGTTAATGACCTAATTTTAAAATATATATATATTTGGTACGGTCTGCCCAAATAGTTAACGGCAAGAAATCCTGATGGACTTTAAAGCTTTGGTACCATCCGCTCAATTTTTCTACTAGAGTATGGGTTTGGTAAGGCCAAAAGTTTGCATTTCTAGACGGAATGTTTGCTTCAGAAACTAAAGAATCAAAACAGCAAACAAGAGACTTGGCCATGCTTTATAGAGCTAATGCCACAAACAAATAAGGCATCAGATAGATTCCTGATTTATCTGGTCTACTTAATACCAGCTTAGCTGATCTTTTTCATTGAGAGTATCTTGCGGCTTGTAGAAAAGTTTGACTTTCCCAAATTTCCGCTAATATGGAGACTCTGGCAACAGCAGTTTTTTTCGAAGTGTCATGGCAAAAAGCAAACCATCGCACACTTAGTAAAGTGGAACATCTGGGAACTATACACGGGGTACTGAAATTTTACTTTAAGAGAGTGGGTCTTTCAGAAAGAAACCTCATTTGGTGATGCGATTAACCTGAGAAAAAACATGGAAGTAGTGGTCAAGTTTTTCATCTCAATACCGCACTTACTCAATTGAAAGCTAGATTAACAACATAACTTGTCAAGGTTTTACCAACTTGCTATTTACTGGGATGCACTATATATATTTTCTAGTTACTTTATATAGTATGTAACTTCTTGATATTAAAGAAATAAACTGATTTATTATTATTTCCACTTCTATTTGTACAATTGCGTTACAGAGGGCCCACAGATGAATCTGGTGTTTTTTTAGAGGCCAATAGGCATAGAACATTTAAGATACTTTGATACCACTAAAGATAATAAAAGATAAGAATCATACAAGAGCTTGATTGCTAAATCCTTCTTGATACCAGAAAGGGTCATGGTGCGGTGATCAAATTTCCAGACTCCTTACCGCACCTCTTTTGCTGATGGTTCGCTTGATTAGAGCAGCCTGTTGAGGGTTTCCTGTTTGTCAATCTCTAGTATTGAGCTACCAGGTTTTATATATCTCAGATTTTCCTTTACACATAAAACTTCTCATAGAGAATTCGGCGCCATCGAATTTCAAACCCCTTACACGCGCTGAGAGCATTCCCTTTTCAGTCTCATCGAGATAAGTTTCAGAGCTATGTCTTTTTTATATATTTTTTTGTTATTTTTTATTTTTGTTATGTAACTTCTAAATATAAGGACAATAAACAGATTTTTTTTCATCTATTTATAAGAAGTATACAACGTCACAAGCAAGTGAACAAGTCTAAAAGTAAGTTAATATGCCTTGTAATTGTCTTGACTAACAGATTGAACCAATATCCTTTCCTTCTTGTGCTTAATTTCAAATTTAACCATCAAAACATAATTCAATGCTAGACAGACAATGGCCAGTCAATTGAAAGCAATTCTAGAGCAGGTGAGCATTGCAATCCAAGTCTCCGCCTCAGTCCACGTCTTTAGACACAAGCAATGCCCTGCTACGCTCACAATTATGGCAACAACTAAAAGTTCTTTTGAGCTAACTACGGCTTCAACCGATTAACTCGTTTATGACTTTGTGCTGGAATAAAAGTCATGAGAGCAAATCTGAACAAACTAAGAGCAACTCGCTCTCTTTGATGTTAATGCAACGCACTCCATTTTGAAGTTTTACACGAAGAATTACTTTCGGTTGGGCAATGTGAGGCTACCAATGGCGTGTCCAGAATGTTATCAATGTTATCGCTACTCAGTGCTAAATACGCGTCGTGCGAATTTGTGATATGAGCATGGTAAACAAGAAAAATGGCCGTAACGCGTTGGCATGGAAAGTTTGACAAGTAACCGCCTTGAATGTCTCAGATACTCCCAGAAGGTTTCACCCTGGCAAAACCAATACGTGGCGTATTTTCACCACGAAAAATTTTCCCGTGAACACCTTCAACTTAAACCTTCTACCACCACCCATTCATCAGGTCCTCCCTTGCGATTTCTGTCTGAAAAGTTCTTGGCTTTGTTGCTCTCTACTTTTGGTGTTTTTGTAATCGTCTCCGATCTCCAGTAACTGATCTCTACGCGTGCAATTACATTGTGAACTCCAGGAGCACCTTCCTCAGCCTTTTTTTTTTTTTTTCTTTTTTTTTGCCCTTCGCCCTATCTCGTTTTTCTATCATCTTAACCTCAACTTGAATTCATAGCCACCATCACCACCATCCAGCACAACATCATATCGATGCTTACATACAGACGCGCAATCCTCACTGCAGGCCTTGTGCTGCTGATATTCTTTCTCTTTTTTGGTGGATCAAAAAACATCTCGCCAAAGGATCTTCTTCACGACACCAACTTTGAGGAACAGATCCTGAAATCAAAGGCCGAATCTGATAACGCCCTGCGCGAGCTCCAGAAAGCCGCCAAACAGCAGGCTGATACACAGAATGAGAAACTTCAGCTACTGGAACAAGAGAGCAGGCTTCTCGAAAAGCAACTTCAACAGATGAAGCGCTTGCCTTCCGACACCCCCGTACGAACCCAGCTTGCCTACCAATTTCCCTACGATCACACCTCGCGTTTCCCTGCCTACATCTGGCAGACTTGGAAGCAGTCCATTGACGATCCCAACTTTGACGAGCGTTTTAAAGACAGAGTACGCTCCTGGAGTGACAAGAACTCGGGTTTTGTTCATGAGGTCATGTCCGACGACATCTCGCACGCCATCATCCGTCACCTTTACATGAACATCCCCAAGGTAATTGAGGCCTACGAGTCCATGCCTGAGAACATTCTTCGCGCTGACTTCTTTCGCTATCTGATTTTGCTTGCCCGTGGAGGTACATACTCTGACGTCGACACCGAGGCGCTTAAGCCTGTGCCCAACTGGATTCCCGGCAATATTGAGCCCAACTCTATCGGCCTTATTGTTGGTATTGAGGCCGACCCTGATCGTGAGGACTGGGCCGACTGGTACGCTCGTCGCATCCAGTTCTGCCAATGGACTATTCAGGCCAAGCCCGGTCATCCTGTTCTCCGTGATATTGTCGCCAAGATTACCGAGGAAACTCTCAGACGCAAGAACACGCACAACTTGCAGCTCCCCTCAACCAAGGACCGCGGCTCCCAGATTATGGACTGGACTGGCCCCGGCATCTGGACTGACTCGGTGTTTAGCTACTTTAACGACAAGCTCAAATCTGGTCTCCACTACCCTGTGAACTGGAAGAACTTTACCGGCATCACTGAGCCCAAGAAGGTGTCAGACGTGATGGTTTTGCCCATCACATCATTCTCTCCCGGTGTTGAGACCATGGGCGCGCAGTCCGAGGACCATCCTCTTGCATTTGTCAAGCACCATTTTGAGGGCTCGTGGAAGCCTGAGGATGAGCGCATGTAACTTTTTCTGGAAATTTGTGTTTATATATATACTTCAATTAGATATTTTTATTGTCAGGAGGGGTCAGGAGGGACATCGTCAGGACATCGTCAGGAGGGACACTTTTTTGGAGTTTTTTTTTTTTTGTCGGTTCTTTTCTCTGCCTTGCTGTTTCATGAGACGGATAATTTCGAATAGTTAGGATTAAAAAATACGGTATCTAGACCCCCATATTTCCCGAGATCCCAGGCACCTTATTTTTTTTTACTTCTACCAAGTTGCCAGTTGTCATTCCGACTAATTTATTCAAATAAAAGCCTGAAACAACAGAACTTCGTAGACATTTTAGACAGTATAGTAGCCGCCCCTTCCCCCGCCGTCGCAGCCATGACAAAAGAGCAAGAAGCACCCAAAACTCTTGGAGAAGTGGATTATCAAAACCCGCTTGTCGGGCTAGAACACGTTAACGTGATCCCGCGCGACGTGTTCATTCTGTCAACGCCGCCGTCGTCTACAAAGGATCTCCACGCCGATGACTTGAGCTGGGCCGAGCTTGGCAACATTATTGCAACAAACCAATTACAGCTGCTGAAGCGGCGACCGCACGATCTGCGTAACTACTTGCGCTGGAAACACTGGGTCGAGCAGACACGCACCCGCGCCGGCGTGCTCGAGTTCCTTGTGGTTGAACGCTTGCACTGGGTTGATGAGGTGCGCTCCTCCGATACTGTCCTTGAGGTGAAACCGCCCTCCAGCTCTTTATTCATGGCTAATGCGGCCGAGGACCTCAAGATTCTGAGCAATGATTTCCCCTATGCCTTGGTCCCCGGAATTGTCCATGTTGTGGTTTGGACCAAGACCAAGATCCCCGTGGCTGAAAACGGTGATATTGCCGAGGAGGCTCGCATATTGATCCAGACATATGTTGATGCTACATTTACAGGCCTTTTTACAAATGTGGCCGAGGCAAAGGGCCGAATTCTCTGGTTCAAGAATTGGGCTGCCCTGCAAAGCATTCCGGCACTCGCACACTTCCACGTTCTTTTGCGCAACCCTGATATGGCGCGCCTTGAGCAGCTTTACAACACCGGCGGCATTCAGATCTGAGGGGATCAGCATTTTTTTTTTTCTAGTATTACATAGACTCCATTTTACCTCCTATTGTGGGTGAAAGCATTGTTTATTAGTATCTGTTTTGCATGTTCCGTTTTAACTTATTTAATGCTGATAATAGAATTAGATTTATGGTCGATCAGGTACATTGTGGCCCTTGGATAGGCAGTAGTTGCACACACTATCAATCCACTCCATCACTGCAAAGGTAGAGCGAAGGCGAGACGAGGCTTGACCCAAGGCTGGGGCTTGAGAACAGGGTGCTGCTGGCGCTTAACCGCGCACTACTGGGGATCCCTGTATAAAGCCCCAAGCTACCTCCGCCGGTCATGATATTAGACCAATAGTATCTCATGCGCATCGTTTTCCTTGCTAACATTAAAACCTTTGGCTCCAGCGCCGGAGCTGAAACCAAAAACTTTTGGCTCATTTCTAACACAACATCCAAATGTATGCGGACCACGTCGCTAGAGATATCCTTTGTGATCGCACCCATCAATCGCAAGTATCTATACCAGAGAGCGACATCTTCACTCTCTCCCGGATTTTCGAGCTCGCGCTGCTCTTCTAGCTCAATTTCCGCCAACTCACTCTGCGTAATTTCAATAGCCTGTCTAAGCGAGAACCGACGCAGGTCTAGCGATGGCACAAGTTTTAGCCCTGTTGCCCCTAAGTAGCTCGAGTCCACATCGGTTGCGGACGTCATCGACGAGTTTACATCGTATTCTGGTGTGTACTCGTTTATTAACGCTACCGGCGAGGCAAAATGGACATGTGCGCTGGCGCTGCTAGTGCTACTTTGATATTTGCGCGTTAAAAATGAAAGGCCTTGGAATGAGGTCGCGGTGGACTCTCTAAGTGTGAGACTATCAGCGGAGCCGACATGACTTGGACTCAAAAATTCGTCAGTACCAAAAGGGGAGCTTGCTTCCTTTTGATACTGTGAGTATTCATGATCGTTTTCAAAAAGGCTAGTGTTTATTTTGAACCGCTGCTGCTCTTGCTGCAACTGCAATGGCGAACGGTTAACAAACACGATTTTGTCGAGAAGTAATGACGTTGTGTTATTGAGCAAGTCCGCCGAGCCGCTATCGTAAATGTCAGCTGGGATTGCGGTCACTAGGCTGGTCGATCGCTCGTTGCCCGCGTAGAACTGGGCCGACTCACAGTACACCCACGACGCAATCTTGCGTGTAGTTGCACTTTTACTGCCGTTGCCTGTATGCAGCTCGCTGGTCCTTGCGTAGGAATCTGCAACTCCAGTAGTACTTATTTCAACCTCTGCCGCTGAACCAAATTTAGCAGCAGGACTCTTCTTGTTATTCAAGCTGCTCACATCCAACGGTATTCTGTAAGTAACTGTTTCGGGAATTGCATGATGATCCCTGTCTTCCAGATCCTCTGTGGGTTTTGACGGGAAAAAAAATCCCTCGGAGCTATCGCTGCTTCCGCAGGAGTCTGCTGAAGACGATATGCTTTGGAACGTGCATTCTGACAATTCTTGGTATCTACAAACAAAATGATGGGTTAGAAAGACCTTTAATAAATGCTACTGTTACATTTCTTACTCATCGGAGTATCTCAAGCAAGATTCTGGTGTTAGTCTGGGATCACAATACATGATTTCGTAGTCGATAAGTTAATGCGAAATACAAGTTTTTGTAATCTTTTCCGGTAAGCTGAAAACAAAACCAAAGCTAGCTAAAGTATTTTGGCAAGGGCGGTAGAAGCGAGCACTATGTTAGGCCAATGTGTACGTAAATGAAAATAAAGACGAGGAAGAAGATTGGTTAAATGCAAGGTACTTTAAGAACAAAAGCAGTGGGATCAATAGTCGAGACACCTGCTCTGAAATATCCAGACTTTAGTTGTTGACCACAGTTGTATTGTGTTTCCAAACCCCTCACAATAGCAGATAGAAAGAAAAAAGAATATGAGAATAGCCAAACAGCTAATAGTCTTCTGTTGCACCGCTTAAGGTCCTCTTTTGGTAAAACCAAAAGTTTGTAGCTCCAAAAAAGCAACTGCAATAATAGCCTCATAGTGTCCGTTTACGCCAGAGATTGTCATCCTCATCCTCATCGTCGTCATCCTCATTGTCGTCGTCGTCTTTATTATCTCCGCCATTGACACTCGAAGGGTGAACAACGTCAACTTTATCACCATTCAACTTTTTATATTTCTGTTGTTTGCCGTCCATTTTATAAGTTTCATCGTTTCTAATGGATTGCAATTTTTGTTTGGCTTGGCTTTGAAGACCCTTCATCTTCATGAGTCTCTCGTGAAGCTCTTTTTGCATATCAAATTCAGCGAGAAGCCCCTCTGCAGCCTCTTCCTCAATAAGGGCATCCATTTCAGCTTTTTTACTTCTGGTGATATTTGCCTCTTCTGTTGTATTCTGATCATTACTGCTACTTCTGTTGCCTTTGGGCTCTTGAGCAGCAGCTTCGTTGTTGGAAGAGTTTGTTAACACTGCATCGGCCACAATTGTGCCCTCTCCCGCTCCCAGTCCCAGAAGATCAAGCCGGAGCATTGTCGCAGGCTTTGCATTATGTGTCTTAGCTGTGGTCGAGTCGCCCAACTCTGCCTGAAACCGGGCCCATTCATCGTCGTCATCATCATTGCTCACTGCTGCGGCAGGTTTACTTTTGTCGCTGTCAAAAAACCCGGCGGGTAGATCAGTCTTTGCACGCTTCGAACTAGTTGTAATAGACTCTTCGGCGGGACGTTTCGTGACGCTAGACATTATTTTATCGTCTAGTGGTATTTCGGTCTTGTATGGGTGTTGTTTAGATATCAAATGTTTTTTGATCCCGCTGAGATTTTTTGGGAAAAGGTTTTGATGGGTTAGGTCAAGGCTATTCAGAGATGCTGGCTGGTGATTGTAGACAAAAAGGCCAATCTCCCTATATTGTCTGTTCGTAAAAACTATTTCTATAGACATTAAGTTGATTAAGTAATGATACACATATGTTAGCTTGTTAAAGCAATCATTTTCATAGAGTGGCAATAATAGTCTGGCATCCGGATGGACAGTATACTGTGTGAATGCCGGACCTTTCATAGACCTCGTCCTCATCTTCGTCTGAATTGTCCTCATCTCTCGAAAACACAATCCATTGATCAAGACACTCCGGGTGCAGTTTGTGTCCACACTCAAATATGGTGACTGCCATCCCCTTGACTGGTAGCCGGCAAAAAATGCATCCGTCCAATAGTCTGTGACAGCTCTCACAGTACCAGAATGCAATATCCTTCTCATCAAGCTTGCCATGCTGACGCGCAGCTGCCGCATTGTCAGTAAGCGGGTGCTTGCAGAGATGGCAGAGCATGTCGAGTGACGTCTCAACCTGCCCGGTTTCGCGAATCTTTGGGAAAGGCGCTTCTTTAATGAGCTCGGCGCAGACCGTATGCAGCTCATTCTTGCGCATCAACGTAAGGTAGGTCCAAAACCACTCCTCGAGCATTTCACGCGTCTCGAATGCGTCAGGATAGTCATCCATAAAAAGCAGACCCAGAGTTGTGCACATCTGAATATCACCTTGCTCCATATAGTAGAGGGCAGCTTGTTCAATCATCTTTTCTGCACGCCAGGGATGTGTCAGCGTCTTTAAATACTCCCGATACCGTTTTTTCAAAATCTCTGCTGACGTTAAAGGCGGGGGTTGCACTTCGCAAGGAATTATCCTCTCAGGCTTTATGTAGACCTCTTCAGAACTCTCTAAGCTTGATTGTAGATCAGTGAACTTCAAAGGCTTTCTAGAAATTGTACTAGAAGTAGGGGAGTTTGCATAGCTCTCATCTAATGCTGATAAAACACTGCTTCGAGCTGGAATTGCAAAGGTCTTGTTGACTGGCGTGTTGTGAATAGCGCCACCAGGCTCACCGTTTAATTTCTGGTCGGTGAGACTTAAGGCTGGTAGGTTGTTATAAGATGACCTATTTGTACTTATTACACCCTCCTTGATCTCAGGTAAATGGTTGTGAAATCGCTTTTCTTTCTCCGGCGTTGCGTTCTTCGTGGATAACTGCGTAAAATTTGAACCGGACGTCTGGCTTTGCCTGGCCTCCTCCGGTGAACTTGATGTTTCATAGGAAGAAGGATCAAGCTCATTTGTTGCCACTGAAGAGTTGACAGACGATGATAATGCAGATGTAGAAGGGCTAGTTTTGATATCAGTGTTGATCAGGACTTCGTTCAGATCTTCTATACTCTGTTGGGCCATGACTTGTCTTGATCCCTCGACCGACAAATCTCGCGACCTAAGTGGGGGTTTAGGACTGCTATTGTCGCCCACAGGTCGCAGTGCTGGTGTGGCTTCTATTGAGGAATTTCTAAACGATTCAGCTATTCGCGAGTTAAAATGTTGCCGCGAGCCCGTGATCGGTTGCTTGGTCGGGGCAAATTTAAAAAAGTTCTCTTTTTCGCTCTCGATGATTTTACCCAAAATCTCCCAGGTTTGAGCAGCCCGAAACTTGCCAGCATGAGATGAGATCAAGGCATTATGAAGACAGATCGCCGAAAGTCTCTTTGTATCGGAGACTCGAGGGTGAGGAACATCGTAGTATATGTAGTTCTGTGCGCAGAACTTAAATGCGTCGGGGTCATATCCTGGGAAGGTTACCGTGAAGATGGCCTGATCCTGATACGGCGTCTTTTGGGCAGGGAGCGCTGGTGATGGGAGAGGCGCCTTGATGGAATGCTTTTTTCGGGCCTCTAGTGAGATGTCTGCAGTCTCCTCGTCGGTTTTCTGAATATATTGATCTTCATGGCGATCCTGGATAACAAATGAGAGATGATTTTCATGATTCCAAGAAATTGCCTGCATCGGCATGCTTGAGATCTCCATGTCGCGGTTTTCAAGATTGTGCTGCATAAAAGTCTTGTCTTTAGATATACTCCAGAGAATTTTGTTACTCCGCCAGAAGACATCTGTGACAGAGTTCGTATGAGCCTCAACGACATATCGAGGAATGTATGGTCGCCGCGGGTTCCAAACATATATACTATTGTCGTACAAGCTCATGTTGCAACTGACAATATCAGTATTAAGAACGCCGTAAGCTGACGACGCATTCGAGTGCTGCAAATCAAACTGCCATCGGACTTTTGCGACCAGCGACGGCGAAAGGATTACATGCTCAGGTTTGCGCGACTCTGATGCCATGTTCCAAATTTGAATCTGTTTATCGCGGCCTCCAGACACAATATAATCGTATTCGGGGTGCCAGTCCAGGGACAAGCCAGTACCTGAGTGCGCATTGATCCGGCGACTACACACCGACGGGTTGCGGAAATCCCAAGTCTGAATCGCGCCCGAATCGTAGATAGCTGCAAATTTGGTTGCATCAAACGGACTGCACTGGATCTCGCGAGTAATATCGCCAGGTTTGGTAAAGACAAAGCTGGGTCGCTTCTTGTTGTTGCGCAGGTCGTAGAGCCGAACGCTGCCGTCGCCACTAGCAGAAAGCATGAGACTGCCATTCGATGGCGAGAAGATGAGACCGTTGACAGCACGGTTCGAATCATGTAGGCGCAAAACTGACTTGGCGTTGTTTGGGTTGTAAGAAGTCTGTTTGTCAATGTCATAGAGAAGGATCTGACCGCCGGATGTCGAAAGCGCAATATGTCGGCGAAACTCGCCTCGGCCCCAAGCCACACACGTCACGGAATGGATCTTTTCAAAGTCTCGCGACTTGAGATTCTCGCGTAGATCATAAGCCACCTTAACGGAGTCGCCGTCAATCCGCAGAATCTGGAAGACTAGTCATGTTAGCACGCAGTATTGCAGTGATAGCAGCAAAAGTGATTTACTTACAGTCTTTGCCGGCAATTGAGACCGCATTCTCGGTTGGTGACGGACCCATAGCAATAATTTCGCTACGCGCAGTAAACTTGATCGTGCCGCTCTTATAAGCACCGGCCTTGTCCGGCGGTGCATGCGTGCTAGGGGTTCGTTTTCCGGATATCGAAGCGCCGCCCGGATTGATAGACAAGGGCTGCGAAGTGGCTGTGATTCCGCTGCCACCGTAAATGGCCTTTCCAAAGCGCGCTAATGTCGCAGATGCCTTGCTGGCAGCGCGGTTTGCGTAGGTCGCGTTGGAGAGCGAATTTGACGACACGCTTTGTGACGCTGGTTCGAAGGCAGGCTCCGAAACAAACGAATTCGGGTTGCTCACCGTTTGTCGCGAGTTCAGTGACGACGGCTCCAAATCGTCCGTAAACTGTGAGTCTACAGGGTGACCGGACGCCATTATAAATTGAGGGATTATATGGATGTAAATAAATAAGGGCTTCTATGGAGATGAAAGGATAAAAGGTGAGAATGGACAGCCTGAAATGGGTAAGAGATTAGGCAGGTTAGGCCGGGTAATTGCATATCCCCAAAACCTTTGGCAACGCGGTAGATCAGACGAGTTCTACCACACCGCTCTGCAAGTATTTCGATATCGCGCTATAACGCAGCGCATAAATTCCATCAGGTTCAAGCGTCACAATGTCGCCACCAACACGCAACGATATTTCAATGTCCTGCGCGATCACGCGCACAAAAACAGCCTTGTCGAGATCAGGGGAGACCACCATGGACGACGCGTCTAAATCTTGTAGATGAGTAGGAACCTGTGCCAGAAATTGGTTCCGAAACAACCGCGAAATAATCTCATTATGTCTGAAAAATTGTTAGCAAGTGGTAAGAAGAAAATACTAACAGGCACTTACGCTTTCATATACTTGATCTCGTCGACTGCAAGCTTTTTCTGTTCGCGCTCTTCTGCCAGTAGAAATAGGGTGTATTTGTCGATCTGGACGTATTAGTAAATTGCAATGCGCTGAAAAGAATAAAAGAACACTCACTTTGGACAATCGTGTCCTCAGATACCCCCGCAGAAGATACTTGACCCGTTCCAGCTCGGTCTCAACCAGCAGCACCTTCAGTTGATTATCATTGCCCACCTGTATACTCATGGATGTCTCTTCGATATATCGAATCTACACATGTTAGCAGACTTGTTAAAGAGAATGCAAATGAAATACATACCTGTTCCCGCAGCCGTCCCATGATCCGGTCTATTAGCGCCTCGTCAAACGGCAGGATTTCCGGCGCTGTGCGCTCGGCGATCCAGATGCGCTGCAGTGAGATTAGATCAGAGTCGCGTGTGCTACTGCTAGAGGAATATGAAGAAGAAGAAGACTGATTTAAATGTGCCGCGGACTCATCTGCCCGGCCCGGCCGGTTCTGCCGTAGGCCTTGAAGCAGACTCTCGAGGTCCCCAGACGTGTCGGGCGTTTGCGTGTCTCTTTGGCTGCGCGATGATGGCTCACTTCTGCCACCAGTGTAAGACTTGTCATTAAAGTCGTCCATATCTACGGGAAAATTCATAGCGACAGTATGCGTGTATTAGACTAGGTCGATCTGTCGGATGGCCGGTGGTTGGCTCTCGGTTCGTGCTCGTTGGCTTGGCTGAGTGAGGAAAAGTTTTTTGTTTACTTTTTTGGTTTTTTTGGTTTTTTGGTTTTTTGGTTTTTTGGTTTTTTTTTTTTATTTTTATTTCCGTACTGGCCCCAACGTCTTTTGATCACCATCACCAATACTGACAGTGATTCAGCAACAACAATACTACTCAACAGCAAGAGATGAGTACCAGGCAGAGCGAGATAGAAGCCAAACGCGCACGCATTGCCGAGCTTAAGCGTCAACGCGAAGAAAAGCGGTCGCGACAGACAGCTGCTTTGGGCGGCTCAGTAAGTATTTTTCTTTCTATCCCCCGGATCTTTCTTCTGATCTCGTAAAGAATCGACTAACAATCGCAATTGTACAGAAATCACCGGTACCAGGCGCAGTGTCGAGTCATCAGCAGTCAATTGACGATTTAGTCAACAGCCTGGTTGGTTCTCGTGTATCTGCGACTGAAAGTACAAGCAGCGGCGGCGG
The DNA here is from genome assembly GCA_030567025.1 of Geotrichum europaeum. Classification (NCBI taxonomy): domain Eukaryota; kingdom Fungi; phylum Ascomycota; class Dipodascomycetes; order Dipodascales; family Dipodascaceae; genus Geotrichum; species Geotrichum europaeum. Next base: position 21,705 of record JAKUCA010000147.1, read on the forward strand.
CGCAAGCATGATTCCCACGCCGTCAACCCCGATTTCCGGAATTGGCCGTCCGTCGTCATCACGCGGCGCGTCTGCTCTTTCGCATCACTCAGACGTTCGCTCTAATAGCCCAGCAATTTCGGAACCGTCCTCAACGTCTAAATCGTCGTTCACAGTGTTTCCTGTGTTTGACGTTCCGCCGGTGAGGAAAGCAACCGGAAGCGTAGGCGGCTCTGCTGCCGTCGTTACTTACTCAAAGGAGGTTCAGACTTCGCCATATGAGGACGACGGCTATGATGAAGATGACTATGGTGCAGAAGAGGTGGTTTACAAGGGCTCTGAGCTTGAGCTGCTGCGCAACTCAATTCGACAGGAGATTGAGGCCGAGATAGCGCGCGCGAATCGCGGTAAGGACACTCAGCAACAGCAGCGGCAAGACGGTAGCGAGAGTGACAAGCAGGTAGTTGACAATATTGAAATTACTTTAGCTGAAGACAGTGAGTTGGATCAGCTGGCAACGGACCCTGCATTTGACCAGTTTCTTGATCAATCGCTGAAAGTCGTGGGGCGCGCAGTGGCCGCGACGCACAGGTACGACATCACAATTGACTACAGAACCGCTGTAGACGGTAACACTGCGGCACAGTTAGGAGACTGGCGTCGACCCGTAGTCGAGCTTGCCCAGTTTTACTCGCCGCATTCTGTGGGCCGTGCTGTAACTGCACTCGACTGGTCACCGCACTTTCCAGAACTACTGGCGTCGGCGCACACTGAGAAGCGAGGCGATTCGCATGCACCCAAGGGTCTTGTGCAGATTTGGAATCTTAATGGCAGCCCTTCACAGCCAGAGTATGTGTTCACGGCCGCGAGTGATGTTCTTGCTGTCAAGTTTTCGCAGTTTGATGCGCACGTTGTGTTTGGTACATGCTATAATGGACAAGTGCTGACGTGGGACTTGCGACGACTGCGGCGCGGTGGAACTGGCATCAACGCAAAGAGTGCCAGCGGCGAGGCAGTATTAGCTTCGCCCGTTAACGGTCACGGACATGCACACCCTGTTTACTCTGTCGAGGTCACGGGCACGCAGAACGCTCATAATCTGGTGACAGCCAGCACCGACGGGTTGGTATGTACGTGGACGCCAGATTTACTTGAGCAGCCACAGGATAAGCTGGTGTTGATGGCGCCCCCGCCGCTGATAGGCCTACCTGGTGGCGTGGGAAGTACGGTTGGCGGTAGCGGCAGCATGGCCGGTGCGGGCACAAGCGTACGCAACGATGAGATTGCGCCGACACGCCTGGCGATCTCGCCGCGTGACTCGTCACGCTTTGTAGTGGGCACTGAGGAGGGCGCGCTTTACCAATGCAGTCGGTTTGGCCAGGCTGGATCGCGCGCGGGCGTGGACCCGCGCGGGGCGTACCGTGCGCATGCGGCCCCAGTTACTGCTCTTGAGTTCCACTCACCACGCGGTGCAATTGATTTCAGCGATCTCTTGCTGAGCAGCAGTCTTGACTGGTCTGTCAAGCTATGGAAGATCCGGCCGCTCACGGGGCCCCTGGCAGCCGGCGGCGGCCCCGGCGGGAAGACTGATCTCAATAGTCTTGAGCCGCTGCTTGACCTGGTGCGTGACCATGAAGTCTACGATGTTGCCTGGAGCGGATTTCATCCCGCGGTATTTGCATCGGTTGACGGATCTGGCCATCTTGAGCTATGGGACCTCGCACGTGACATTGAGGTGCCCATTGCGCGTGTCAAGCCCTCTTCATCTGCCTCGGCAGCCACTACTAGCAGTAGCAAGCTAAGTTTTAATGATAGCTATCTTGAGCGGCCCTTAAACCGCGTTGCATGGGAAAAAACAGCAGGAACTCCACTTGTTGCCTCTACCGCCACCACCGCCAATGAAATTGATGGCAGCAGCAGCAATGGCATTAATAATAACATTGATGATGAATCACCCACCTCGGTTGGCGGCAGTGGTCGTCGCGTGGTGGTGGGAGGACTTGATGGCCGCGTCACCGTATTTGAACTTGACAGCGAAATCTTTGCACCACCGCGCCCTGCCGATTGGGTCGAAGTTGAAAAACGATTGGCCCAACTTGAACGCATTGGTGGTGCCGGCACTTTGTTTTAGGCCTTTTTATTTCATATATACAGTTCTTGGACAAAAGTCTACGTAATTTTCTTCAACCACCAAAATATATTCAAATCGGAATAGCATAATCTCAGGCAAATTAATCAGATATTATTATTATTATTATTATTATTATTATTATTATTATTATTATTATTAT
>JAKUCA010000148.1:0-23971 GCA_030567025.1 Geotrichum europaeum
TAAGTTCAAACGTTCGATGGCGCCGAATTCTCCATGAATAACTTCATGTGTTGAGGGTACAAACGATTCAAACAACTACTCGACTATCTAATCAAAACATGAAGTCAACAACGCGTGGCCTCCCAAAAGTACAAGTAAAAGAACAAGTTACATAAAGTAAAACATCAAGAAGGTGGTAGTGGGAATAAGGGTAAGGAAATACTCCAATTAGGTAAGAAGGCAACCTTAAGGTTTGATGGACGAAGTCATGAGGTTGATTTTTTACATGCCAAACAAATCCCGCGTAGCTCAGTTGGTAGAGCGTTTGACTTTTAAGCAATTATTATGCGATCAAAACGTCCAGGGTTCGAGCCCCTGCGTGGGAGATGTTTCTTTTTGTTTTTGAAGTCTTCTGGTTACCATGGTAACAGACTTTGTTTACACTTAATTTCAATTATTTTTTTTTTTTTCGATTTTTTCTGGATCAGACTTTTGTTCTACAAGAAGGGTCGTGATCTATCAAAAGTAGCTTTTAACTAACTTGATACCGACGCTTCGCTGTAGCCATACCCATCTAGAGAACTCAGCCAATAGCTAACAAAATTAATTTTTTTTTATCATGTCTGACTCTAAGTATGGAATAAATCGGCGCCAGAGCATTGCCGATTCGCGTTCATTCAGCAGCTCATCATCTGAATTGAAACGGTCCACGACAGCTCATGGAAGCTCCTCAGCCTCAGCAAAAAAAAAGAACGATATGAAGAATAACAGTCGAGATGACATAGTAAATATGCGATTAGAGATTATGCAGTCATTACGCCGGTCACCAACGAAGTTGTATGATGATGATGATACTAGCAAACTTTCGCAGATCAAGCAGTCAGAGGGGGCTCTCAAACTTAAGGCCCATAAGTTTGAGCCTCCGTTGCCAAAAACGGGAAATTCGTCTACTGAAAACTTCTCTCATACGGCAAATACAAGACTCACTGATGATTTGCAAGATGAGCTCTCGGATCAAGCTGTTTCCGCCGCAGATTATATCGAAAACAATAACATTGAAGATCACGAAATGAAACACGACATGAAACATGAAACGCCCGACAACAAACTTTTCCAGAACACTGCGAATGCTCTGGATGCTAGTCCAGTGCTTGCTCATCCCAATCTTATGGGGTTAGTAAGGTCGCAGGTACCGAAACGAGTTCTCAGCCGCCATACCAGTCCTGAAAAGATTCAGTCTAATCTACCGACAAAGGTCCAAACCACTCAGCATCCCCGGAAAAAGACTCGTAATTCACCTCCTATTGCTAATATCCAGTCAGTTTTAAACCAAAATATTCCGACTGGTCTTCCTCAAAGGTCAGTTTCGACAACATCGGCGTCTTCTTATGGCCTAGACAAATCACAAATCCGCCCTACGCCTCTTACATCAGAAATTGCAAAGATGAACATCACGAAAAAGTCTATTCCGAGAGCAGTCAGCAGTACGGGCCACCGACTTCCATCTAGCGGAAGACTTCAGCATGTGGATAAATTTGATAATACCATGACAAACGAGGAAGTCACAACATTCAAACACACGCCGGCCAAGCGACACCAAAACCTTGAAGAACTGATTCCCAGAAATGAGTACTCGATTATCAGAAAAAACCTGAAGAGCAAGAGTAGTAACATTAGTCTGCATCGATCAGCAAGCACATCGTTTAAACAGGTTGCTCCATACGAAGAAGAAAACGAAGTTGAAGAAATTGAGGTCAGAGAAAGCAAAAATAAGTTTGAGAACAAGGAAGAAGTTAATGATATTAATCCTCCGTCATTAGAAGCGCCTAACAATGGCAAATTTGACTCTCAAGATATCTCTAAGCTGAAAGCGCAACATGCCACGGAAATAGCTAGCTTACAGGCTCAGCTTGCTGGAAAGGACACCGAGTTGGTAAGAATGAAGGAGTTTATGCTTTCTTCTGAACAAAAGGCCCTTGATAGTGAAAGGCATTTAGTTGAGAGCTTGGAAAAAGTTGCCAAAGAACTTCACAGCCAGTATAGCCTAAAGCATGAAACAAAAGTTCAGGCGCTAAAGAAACAACACTTAAATGCTCTTGAACAAAAGCTGCAAGAGTTGCAGGAGCTTCGCGATCAGGTAGAAGAGCTTGAGGCGGTTGTTGAGCAGGAGCGTCTGGAAAAAGATGAGTTGGTAAAGACGTGCGACATGTATCTCGAAATGGAGGAGCAGAGACTACAGGAGGAAGACAAGCGCAAGAGAGCTCAGGAGCCGGAAGCGATTTCGAAACCATCTCTCCAGTACCGGCGATAGATCAATAGTATATGTTATAATACCTATCCTGACGAATAATGAACTATATTTCAAAATTAAGTAAAGTATTTATGTCCCGCATAGCAATCAAACCTCTACAAATTAAAGCTCTTTTGTAATTATAAACAGAGAACTTTGCCAATGAACTAGAGATATAGAAGCCTGGGATTTTTTTATTTCTATTTTTAAATTTTTTTTTAATTTTTTATTTTTATTTTTATTATTTGACTAATTTTTTTTTTCTATTTTTCATGCTCAGAAGATGACCTCCAACTTGATGAACTATTTATGTACTACTAACACGCAGAGAAAGGTAGTCTTCCTTGGCTAGTAATTTTATTCTTACAAATTACTAGCACTTATTATTTATACGTGCCAGCTTTGTTGCTCAAATGAACCTATTGGCTAATTAAAAATTTAAACAAATTGCACAGTTCGAATAGGAACAGTCTCAAATGGTTTAATTAAAACTTTTTAGGTGAACAAGCTTTATGTTCAACATTGATTTCTAGTTCCGGCATTTTTTTTTTTAAAACACCTCAACCTTTTCCTATTCTACCCTCATTCGCTATCCCCATTCTCCTCTTTTTTCCCTCCTGATCATCATTATTCAAGTTCCTAAACGTTCAAACCCAATATCTCGCTTCATCATTTCGTCAAACATGATACTTGCCTAAAATGAACTCAAGTCCAACTCACGTATCTTCTCCTGAAACTTTTAAATCTAACCAGCAGCAACAACGCTCTGAAGAGATTAACCCGCAACTGTCGCAGCCCTTGAAACCGTCGCCATTTTCATTCAACAACGATATTTCCCCTCGTCCATCACCAACTGGAAGCACATCGTCGTCTATTTTTCGGTCTCCACAGGGTTCTAACCCGGTTTCTCCTGTCCGCATGAACCTTCCTGATGCCTCCTCTTATTCAAATATGTCCGCCAACTATAACTCTCTCACTAGTCCGCCATCAAAGATTGATAGCCCGAATGCAAACCCAAATCAAAGGTCTTCACCTTATGTTGCATACAATGAACAAAGTCATCAGCAACTACAGCAACTATACGAGGCCGACAGATTCCCTTCGCCAATTGAATTCATTGAGGGAACTACCGCTCACACTGACAAATTGTATTTTCCCAAAGACCACACCACAACTGGCAGAGCTGTCACCCCGGTGCTGAGCAGCCAGGCCTCGTTTCCCACATCTGCAACATCGCCAACTCCTAGGGCTATTGTCTCACCCAAAAGCTCGATTCATCGGTCATTGAAGAGTAGCACAGAGTCTTTGAAGCCTCCTCTTCCAATTGTAAGCTCAAACGAAAAGCTTGACCAGCAAGTTGTGGGACGTGATTTAAAGGGGCGAAGCGAGGTTGAAAGCATTGATTCTAATTTCCCGTCAGACCCCACTGACAGGGTAATCAAATCGCCAGCTATCTTCTATTCTAGAGAAGACCTCTCTGCCTCTACTGAACTGCATAAAGCCAAACGTTTTTCTGCATTGAATTTTGATCCAAACTCAGTTTCTCTGGACATTGTTCAACAATCTGCCAACCCTGATTTGCTATTAGCAGCTCAACACCATCAAAGTTTGGAGGGGCGATCAGAAAAAAAACATGCCTCTCCAGCTCCATCGACAACTCGGCCGCATAATCACGTAGACGCCTCCAACAACACCTCGCAGTCTGCCCAGGCCTCACTCAAACTTCCCACACCATCAGGCTCTACTCCTTCCCGTGGAACACAAAATTTACAATCGCCTTCATCCCCAAACTTTCCATCAATTGATAATTACACTTTTGAAGAATTGAAAACGCTTCTTAGCGAGAAACTAATTGAATTGTCGCAAATCCAATCCCAGAACGCACAGCTATGGGCACTTGTCAATAAACAACGGACCATGATCTTTGATCTACAGAAAGATCTCGATGGCGCCGTTGAACAGAATGAAAAATACCGTGCAATCCTTTCTAAGCCACATTCAAGTGCCTCGAAGCAGATTGGCTCATCTTTATCTCCATCTATCACCGTTTCTCCCTCTTCTCAATCAAAACATCGAAAGGATCACAAGGATTTCAGTCCAAGTTCAAGAGTTAAAGACTCTCAAGATGAGTCTACTCGACAAATACCATCAATACCACGAAAAAGTATCGAATCAAATGCTTCCAGACAAGAGACTGTGATTTCCATATCAAATAGTCTCAGTAATTCAAAAGAACCCAGAACACCAATACAACCTACTCATTCTGTAAATAGCACCCCTTACCAACCTATTGAGGGTACTCCATATGTAAGTCACTTTTTATCACGGCCAATATTTTTTGTTCATGGCTGACAACAATTTTTAGGACATGTTAGAAAAGAGTCGACCTTCAATTTCATCGGAGGTGGTCTTGTTCGTCAAGCCGGAGGAAATCCCAACTATCTGGCTAGATATTAGCACTCTTATTGGTAAGGTCAAGAGTGCGTACAAGAAAAAAGAGGATCCGGTTGCTTTGTTTACAATGCTTGATAGAGAATCTAAGAAAGAACTTTGGAAAGTTCTTAAGGATTACAGCTCTTTGGTTGGTCTAGATCATAGCATTCGACCTGTATTATCTCACCTTAACATCCCGAAGTTACCTGAACGGTTGCTTTTTCAGTCACATGCTCCTTCAAAGGTCGACGCAAGAAAAGTGGGTATGGAGGATTACTTTTTCAGTATTTTGAAGATTCCCAATCTTCCTCCTCTTGCCGCTCGGGCTTTGTGTGAGTTCTTGTCTACCGATATGATCGATCCTATGGATGTTCCTGATACGATTTCACGACGTGAAGGTTACCTAACAAAGCGTGGTAAGAAAATCCGTGGCTGGAAGGTCCGATACTTTGTGATTGAAAATGACCACCTCAACTATTATGACAAACCTGGTGGTGAAGTCCAAGGTTCGATTAATCTTGTAGGAGCCAAGGTGGTCCGACAGAACAAGAACGATCCTGAGTTTGCTGCCGAAGAGGCTGTGGACAAGTCTTTTCGACATGATTTTTTACTTGTCGAGCCAAAGAAGAAGGACTACGTCAGGCACGTTCTCTGCGGCGAGTCTGACGAAGATCGCGATTTGTGGATTGCTGCTCTGATGGAGGTTATTGACCAGGTCACTTCTAATCCTCTTGTGCCTATCAAGGTGCTTGATACAGTATCTCCTAAAAAATCTTTTACCCCTGTTTCCACCTCTGCCCATATTGCCGTCAATAATTTTCAAGACCATGATACTAGTGGTCGTGCTTCTGCGACTCCTTATTCTCAGCCTCATGATAGTTTAACTTCTCCTGTCAACAAGAAATTTGGTGACATTAACATCAATCCAGAGTTGAATCCGACAGGTAGCATTGAAGACGAGGATAGTTTGACGAAAGAGCCTAAGAAAGCTAAAAGAAAAGGATTTTTCTCATCTTTTAGAAACAGAAACGGAAATTCTAGCAGTCAAAGCCAGATTCCATATTTAGGTGCTCCTGCTATTTCTGAAAATCTTGTAGAATTTCAAGCTACACCCTACTCTGCTGTTGAGCAGCAGCCCCTCACATCTAATCAGACGAAAACAGCTGATGGGTTTGTTCCACCCTCTAACAAGACTTTAGATGAAGTAATATTTGCTCAGCAGGACAGTTTGGCGAGCTCTGATATTCCCAGTATTTCCAACCGTTCTGACTCTCCTGTCTCAGGAGAACTGCAACTTAAGCGAGTATTTGGTGTTCCTTTGCAGGAGGCAATTAGTCTTGCATCCAAGCAGGTCTACAACTGTATTGTCCCAGCTATCGTTTACAGATGCATTGAGCATCTAAAGTATAGAGATGCTATTTTCGAAGAGGGCATTTTTAGACTGAGCGGCTCAACATCTACAATAAGAGCGCTGAAAGACCGTTTTAACACTGAGTATGATGTAGACTTGGTTGGCTGCGAAACATTCTATGATATCCACGCCGTTGCTGGTTTGCTCAAATTGTACTTGCGCGAGATTCCTTCATTGATTCTGTCGCCATATCTTGCGCCTGAATTTCGCGAGGCCGTTGACATCGAGGATCCCGTCACCAAAATTCTTAAACTCAAGTCCCTCGTACAGGAGCTTCCGCGAGAAAACCGAGATCTTCTTTGCGTGCTATTTTCTCTTCTTACTGAGGTTGTATCTTATTCAGAGCTTAACAAAATGAACTTGCGCAACATTGGCATTGTATTTGCGCAGACCCTAAACATCTCTGCTTACGTCCTGATTCATTTCTTGACAGACTTTGATGCTATTTTTGGGGACGACGAAGAGGAAACGTTGGGCGAAGAATCTGGCGTTGAAAAATCAGACCTTTCTAAACAGCCTCCAGAACAAATTGATGACAATGGTAGTACTGTGCAGCATTACCACCCACGGCCTCTGCCATCGCCGTCACAACAACAAGATCCGGAGTTCATGACATCACCACCACCCACAATACAAGAGCATTAAATTGGCCTGACTTCTTCTTGTTTTTACAGTTGCATAAATAGTTATATTCTCGACACATTTTTTTTTATTGAACATGATTGTTTTGGTTTTTTTTTTTTTACATCCCAACTCTATGTTATTTTCAACGTGATCTATAAGTTAATAATCTTTTTTTTTATTGATTACAATATGATATTAAATTTTTTTTTTGAACATTATCCATATGATATAATTATTTGGTATTATTAAAAGTAGTGGCTGCCTTCAGGCCTTTTTCATGCTGATAGTGGAATTTTTGCTATTGACCGTAGTAGCTGCAGTGTGTATACAAACGGCGCTGTTGCTAAAGGCTGTTTACAGCGGGGCTCAAAAAAATAATGGTCTTGGCACGCTGGAAATGAACGGTGAACAAGTAGCTCTAGGATATGGGCTTCAACTTTTGCTTGCGGATACGGTTGCGGCTCTTGACAAAAAATTGGTGAAGCTATATGCTGTCTTACAGGATGATGTTGATGAGTAGCCGGCTGCAAAACTTTCCCCCCTGGGTCTTGTGACAGTTTCATCTTTATATTGTTATTGGTGCTTTGGTCACTGCTCGGGCTGGAGCTTCTATTTGTGTATTTCTTTTTTTTTTTTTTTTTTTTTTGCTTATGCTGGTGCAAATACTGGAACTCTCGTCAATGGTGTTAATGCCTGTGTTGGCAACTTTTACTCTCGCTTGGCGGCTTGTAACGGCTGCAGCGGGGTCCAGATTTTGGTTGCAGAGCTGTTTATGCCGGATTTAGACCGGGCTGGCACGAAGCTTGGCTAGCCTATCCTTTTCCTGCGGTAGCGGTGGCAACTGACGAAAGCGACTGCTGATGACGCTCTCTGAAGCAGGCTGGGCAAGCGGGCGACGGGCAGCAGAAGCTTCTAACATTGAAATCACATATTGCGGATTTATCTTGACTGGAGCTGCTGCCTCTGTCACCCGGTGAATGGGTTTCAAAGGCAACGGTGGCGGAATTGGCTGATAGGTAATGGGACTTTCCGAAATCTCTAGCAGACCCCAAGTAGTCATATAAGCTTTGACTGCGTTCAGTTCATAACCCTGAAAGCTCTTGTTTTTCCGTGATGACTTTTTTTTGATGGAGTTCTGGTGCTGTTTTTTTGAAACTTCGTTGCTTCTGCTGTTGAAACCAAAGTTCAATGTAGTCGAGCCCGACAAAATATCCTCTGTGGTGGAAGCCACCGGTAAAGTCGAGACATTAGCAACGTTAGAAATATTATACGCATCTTTTCTTGAAGTGCTGAAAGTTCTAATGAATGGCGACTGGTCATCAAGAGAAGGCAGTTTAGGAAGGTCCTTATTGATAATCCGGTAAGTTAACTTAGGGGCTGAGCTGGTGCGGACATGACTTTGTCTGGGTGACGGTAAGAACAAGGAGGTAGAGCCGTCAGTATTGCCATTAACGGCACGGTAGTGAGTGGTGATATTAGGCACGCTTATTGCGGTTTTGATAAAGAGGGGCCGTATTTTGCTTTTTTTCAACTTGAGCTGACGCTTTGATTGCAGTGTTAATGGTAAAGGAAAAATAGAAGTACCAAGAGAATTGGTAAAATCAATAGTTTTATCAGCAGCTATCGCATTCAAGACTTGCGACTTTGATGGGCCAGCCAACTTTTCATTTGCCGAGTTTTCCAGAAATAATTTGTTGTCTGGTTGGCCAGGCATAGCTAACTTGTCCAAGTGAGATATTAACAAAGATGATTTGCCAAGCTTACATTGAGAGTTGGAGACAGATGAATTTTGAAGCATTTCTGCTAGCTCTTCTCTTCGATGTGATGTCTGGCTAGCAGGCTTCTCGAAAGCTTCTCCGTTGTCTTTGAAGTCATTCTGAAACAGAGACTTCTTATACTTTTTGCTGTAAATTTTTTTTCGTGAACTAATTACCAGATTCTGTGAGGGCCTAGGTGGCCTAACTGGCATTTTGTTCTCATGATGGTGATGTTGCTTAGTTTTAGCCCAACTCTTCAGTGTTTGCGGATCTTTCGTGGTAACATGCTTTAAAATTGGAGATGGCTTTGGGTTCGGGACTAGGCTGGTGATAACATCAGTGTTGTCAACCTCAATACGTGCTTTAAAAAAGCTCTTTATCATTTTTTTTGGAGACAGTTTGCTGTTGTGATAGGTTGAGAGATGTAAAGTTAGGGATGAAACACTTGTGCTTTCGGAGGTTAGAAAAAAAAAAAAAAAACGGCAGAGCAGAAAGATTTTTACAAAAAGATGGAAAATTCAAGAAACAAGCAAAGCGAAAGAATATATATATAGCTGAGAGAACAATCGGAGTATTTTAAAAAATAAAAAGCAATAAAGTAATATTAAATCCTTGAAGAGAAAATTACATTCATTACTTACAATCGATATTTGTACCACGATTGAAACCGTTGATCAGGGCTCTATGATAGAAAAGTTTGAAACACAAATCTTTTTTATCCCAATCAAACACCGGGAAGTACAAATTTCATAGACTGTATGTACAACGACATAATCATGATGCGCTACTGTAAACTTACGTAGGAAATATCTATACTATGGCAAGCTTTGAAAATCATACTTCATAAATATGCAACAGTGTTACCAAACAATCGTTTTGCCTGCCAAAGAGTATGCAATTTATGTAGGATGGGTAGAAGTCTATGTACTTCATACGCACCCCCGTAATATTACTCTTTTTGACTCTTACATTCTCGCTTATAAAACTTTTACGTTCTATTTCAAATCAAGATACGTTATATAATAAAATGCTATCTTCAATAAATCTATTTATTTGTTGCATCAACAAACCTATACATATCAAGCAACACATGTGTCTGCTGATGAAAAAAAATAACAACTGGCGACGGTTCCGTAACTATCTGTTTAATAATGCCTTGTAGTAGCTGTGATGAAAATATCAAACAATAACAATAATAATAAGACTTTGTTGAAAATAGTATCGAACTATCTCTCAAGTCATTATTAAAAGAAACTTCATCTTCGCAGGTATTATCACATTCGTTGAAAAATTGATGGAGCAAGTAATCAGAGACTATAAGTATTCAAAAAAACAACACCTTATTTTAACTCCCAGTAGGTAGCACATTTCCTTTTAGAACGTAGAACTGGAAATTTCTACCTATATCGCTATTGAAGAACTTACTACTGGCTGGTCTTTTGTATTTATGGTGCAACGGTGCATACTCCGTTGGGTAATACTAGATAAAAAATCTAGACTATCATCGTAATAAAATATTCTAAAAAAGGTTCAAGCAGTTTTAAGTTGGCTTTCTTAATAACATTTGCAGGCTGATTTTGGATTCATTAACAGTAATTTTCTTGTAAACAAAAGTTTTCAGATTGACTTTGACTACTTCAATCAAAAGCCCGTATTATGGTGCCGTCTTGTCAGCCGTGCGTTATTGACAGATTATACCCTTGCCCTGGTTTCTGGAGCCATCCATCCCAACACGTTCAGGGCTTTACTGGAGTAGTGTGAATATTACGACCCGAGCGTTTATTGAGAGCGAAAAAAAAAAAAGAAACAGTAAAAGATAACCCCTTAAGGACTTTAGATCATAAAAGTAGTATTCTGAAATGAGTTTAAATGACGCTGTGGGCGCAGTCGGTAAGACGTACAAAGCGTTAAGAAAGATATGGTTAGACTTTGAGAGATTATCTTTTGCCCAAAAAAAAGCGTTAAAGTCTCTAATGGAGATTTTTCCACCGCCAAACATCACAATCAATAGTGCATTTGATAGCTTTCAACAGCAATTTAAAGATTATTATTCCTGACCATCGCTACAAAGGCACCCGAGGATTCGTTCATTCCCGTCGCTGCGATTGTACTTTGATGGTGTTTCCGGAGTATGAGAAAAATAAATTTAACTATGGCAGTTGTCATAGCAACCAACGTCTTTTCTGTCAGATTTTGTCCCTAATGGCAGGCAACAGAAGCTCTTGTCGCGCCCCATCAGTTACCCGGCCGCTTGTCCAGCCAACGGTTAATCCGACGCGTTCACTTGCACTTAACGACACAAACAATGTCAACTTGAAGGACCACGGAACAAAGCCAACGCCAAAGGCAACCCCAATTCATAGACAAGACCCTAAATCGATATCAGTAACCAGCCAACTATGGAGGCTTTTTTGTTTAGATATAGCGAAAGACAAGGCGCGCTGAAAATTATAAATAAGGATCGAAATCCGCTATCTTTAAATTGTTCATCACAATTAGTTACTTCATAATCGTGAAATATTTCAAGCCCGACGTGACTACTGTCGTGATTTAATATTTTACTATCTACTACTATCTATTACATATATTTTAAAATGTCTTTTACCGAGAGATTCCCTAAAAAGGTCCTTAAGATTATTTCAGCGCCATTCTCTGGTGGCCAAGGCAAGGGCGGCGTTGATGATGGTCCCCAGCAGCTTCTGGACCACGGTTTGATCAAGGAGGTCGAACAGCTGGGGTGGACCCCCGAGTTCACCGGCCACCTTGATCTGCCTGCCCCCGCCAGCGATGAGCCTATTGGTCACATTAAGAACCCCAGACATGTCTCTAACACTGCGAAGACTGTCTACGAGGAGGTCTCAAAGGCTGCTAAGAAGGGTGCTTTTCCTTTGACCATTGGTGGTGACCACTCCATCGGTACTGGTACTATTGCCGGTGTCCAGTCTGCTCACCCCGACGCCTGTGTTATCTGGGTTGACGCTCACGCTGACATTAACACTCCTGCTGCTACTGCCAGTGGTAACCTCCACGGTTGCCCTGTCTCCTTTGTCTTGGGTATCGACGAGCCTTTGTCTGATAAGCCCGGAGAGGATGTCTTTGACTGGGTTCCCCACTGTCTCGACGACAGCCGTCTTGCGTACATTGCTCTCCGTGATCTCGACCCCTTTGAGCGTCAGTACCTGCGTGAGCACAACATTGCTGCTTACACTATGCGCCACGTTGACCAGTTTGGCATTGGCCAGGTTGTCGAGATGGCGCTCGAGCGTGTCAACCCTGGCAACAAGCGCCCTATCCATCTTTCTTTTGATATTGATGCCATTGATCCCTTCTTTGCACCTGCAACTGGTACCACCGTGCGTGGTGGTCTCACTTGGCGTGAGGGCTCTTACATCTGCGAGCGCCTCGCTGAGACTGGCAACCTTGTTGCCATGGATCTGGTTGAGGTGAACCCCAGCCTTGGTGATCATCCTGAAGCCGCACCGCAGACGGCGACTGTCGCCATCAGTCTCATTAAGTCTGCTTTGGGAGATGTTTTGCTGTAATGCGACCAAAAGAAAAACAAAGGTTCAGCATAATTTTCCCAAATGATGAAAAAAAAAAAAAATCTGATAACCGGATCGGAGAAACTTCTTATTAAGGCCTGGTTCGCATGTAGATATGTTAGATAATGATGATTTTAGTTTTATGTATGATATATGATATATGTTTTCAATACTATCTTTTATTGATAAATAGGTTATAACGAATTTCAATTTCAATGTAATATTACCAACACAAATGTTACATTCAGGAATCCTTGATTCGCTGGAGTTGGCTCCGATTTCGAAGAATTCTCTTGCCGGAAGTACGCAAATCCGGGTCGTTGCTATTGGAGGCTAACAAAGACTCCTCATCCTCTACATCCAGTTTTCCAAAAGAACTTGTCAGATCAACAAGCTCTTTGGCCAAATCCTTTGTCCGTGGGCCATTAGAAGTACGATTAACAACAAGTGGAAAAAATTCGCGGGGCCACAAAAGCCGTCCTAACTCTATGCCTTGTGCCAGCCACCGAGAGTCAGCCTCCTTGAGACGCACACCCAATGAGTTAGATCGTCGAATGTGTGCAGATGCTATTTTGGCTGCATTCCACTGGGGTTTACACCCTTGTTCCATCAATTTTGTAACCATCGCATTATTGCGCGCGGGTGACAAACTGTTGTCCTTGTATCCGCTGCTACTGTTCTTGTCTGATGAATTGACTGATTCGGAAGTCGTAGCAAACCCTGTTAAGTGACTATAAACGCCAGCAGACAGCGCGCCATCAGAGTAGCCTCCCTCCAGCAATGATAGTACCTTGGCTTCGCGACTGTGTGCACGTGCGAGCGCCTTTGCGTCTTGAGTGAACCGGTGGTAAAAACTGTTTGGAACATGTACCCCGTGCCGCCTCATATTCACATTTTCGTATTCAGACGCGTCAAAACCAGCTGACAACACGATAAGCGGCTTAAACGAAACAGCAGTAGAGACACCCTCAATTTTTTCATTGCTATCACTGCTATTAGAAGCTCTACTAGCACTGCTCTTAGTTTTATGTTTTGTATGACGGCCATTGGAATTTTGTTTGGCAGCAGCGACAGCAGCAGCTTTTAGTTGTGCAGTATGTGCGGTTTGGCACTGTTGCAGGTATTCATGGGCTTTGACAAAAAGTGCGCTGTATTTCTTATCATAAAGCTCCATAAACTCTTCTTCACTTGTGAACTTTTCCAAATGAACGTTCCAAATGCATATATCGTGAGCCATGACGCACACCGACGCATTTTTAATGTTAGATGCGGTGGCGTAGCCCGTTTCAGTAGGAAAAGAGTTGATATCGTGTAGACTGAAATAACCAATCTTGGAGAGCGGCGCATTATTTTCTGAAATGTCAGTGACACTCTCGTTGTTTGTTTCTTTGTTATTATCATCATCTTCAATGCCAGAAAGCTTCCAGCAGATGTCTTGTGTGCCGTCACCGTGGTGCAAGTCAAAATCTAAAACAATTGCATGGGTAATTCCATGATTTTCAGCAGCATACTGGATCGCAATGTGCACGTTGTTGATCAGACAGAACCCCGATGGCTCGCATGTGTGCGAGTGATGACCAGGCGGGCGTACCGTCACGAAAACGTTTTCAAACCCGTCGGAGCCTTGTTCAGTCTCGCCGTACAAGGCATTGACTGCATCTTCTACGGCACCAACAACGCCCTCTACTGCATCAATGGTGCCTGGCGCGAGATAAATGTCTCCTGAGTGCCAGTCGTTTGGAACCTCAACCTCATTTTTTGCTAACTTGTCGCCGCTAACTTCGCACAAATCGTATAACCGGTTTGCCCAGTCTGGTCCATGAACTTTTGTGACGCTTGCAGCGGTGCGTAGATCAACACGCTTGCTGCTTTGACGTAAAGCAAACCGAGTAGGGTACTCTGCCAGCGCTGAACCAATGCCGATTGAAGTCGCAAGCAGCCGTTCCGGGCGCTCAACTACAGAAGCTTTGTAGGACTTGCTGTACCAGTTCCGAGAAAAAACGTGTTTATAAGAGTTGGGCGATAAAATCACAAGAGTTTCAGGTCGTGATTTTGCTGCTGTATCACTTTGAATACTTGATGCTTGTGACTGGAGTTCCCTGAATTTTGCAAAAAAGAGCGTCAGCTCATCAGGCTCATTGTCCTTTTCCACCTCCGTTGCTTCGAGTTGTAATGATTGATTGTCGACCGTTTGTTCCTGTTTCTGAGTATGTGCCTGAATATTGGGGTTGGAGTCCTCCGTTAACGCCTCCAGATCCAACTCTGCAATATACTTGCTAGTGTCAATGCCCTCTGGTGCTACGCTTTCATCTAGAGTAAAATCCAGTTTAAGCTTGTCTAGTGAGGTCTCCAACTCGTCATAGTCTTTTCTTAGATTGTCCTGCTTGTTTTCTTTATTGATGATTTGTTCAATCTTTGGACTTGTTGTTTTGGTTGGAACGGACGGACTCGATACCCGAAGCTGCACGATATCGCCAGGAGTTGACGGGGGCAATGTGTTCAGTTGTTCAGATTTTTCTTTTGTTGATGGAATTTCCATATTTTTTTTTTGTCTTCTACGCGTGTAAACAAGATCAAGATTGGTCGCAGATCAGATGGCGTTTTTATGTCTGCGCAGTGCTATCCATAAACCGTTAAATCAAATAAGGTCTTTGTAAAAACTCGATGAACAGTTTTTAAAAGATAATTGCGAACAAAAAAAAAAAAAAAATCTAGTATATCCACTATTATAGGTTTAAAAAGAAATGCGCATTGGTCATAAGACAGGTGTCTGCTATACAATAAAAGGGTTTCGTGACTAGGTCGGAAAGAAACTTCATAGAACTGCTCAAAAAGTTTATAGAAATAGAAAAGGGCGACGATCGTTCAAAACACGCGCCTAACGCCAGTCAGATTTCCGTTTGAATCGAGTTCAATTTAACTCAAAAAGGCAATTTCACCAAAAACCAATCGTACTTTGTCTCATAATACAAGGCTTGAAATCTTTTGGCAGTATGTGACCTTGTGAGTTGAGAAATAATCTAGTAGCTACTCTAAATACTTAAACTGACAAAAAGCTGGCTGATCGATGAACGCCCCTAAAAGCTGTTTATGACAGAAAGACTTGAGCTGCTTCACTCTTGGTTTCATTTCAACTCAATTCAAGTAAGAATTATGGGTTACGTTAAGATTATCCCAGCACCAACTATTAAATTTTGAACAATTTAGAAGGATATAGGATAACTAAAAACACGAACTGTTAAAAATCAGCATGTGACATTATTTATGAATTTGCTTTCAATTTTGTATATATTTATTAATATATTTAGTCGTTACAAATGATGCTATTAAATATCAATATACACAAGCTGCCGTGGTAAGTCTTTCTAGATTTCTGCACATGAAACTAGTATTGCTGCAATTCGGTTATCACTGGAATAGAGAAGTCTTGCATCTATCAAATAATAATAGAGTGTAGTCCCTGCAACTAATCTTTGATATCGAAGATAAGTGGGCTGGACTTTCATGCCCCTGTTTTCCCAAACACCCAAACCTCCTACGGATGTTTAAGAACCTGCAGACAGTTTAAAATTCAAACAGCGTCAAGCTTTTACTGAGCCGAAATCTTATACTGCTTTTTTTTTAATACTAACATAATTATCTATTAGCTAGGCTAATTCATGTACATCAGCTTTTGGCTTTAGACGCCATACCTGATGCAGCTGTCTAATTGAAAATAAGAAAATTAATGAGAATTCCAAGACATTTAAGATGAAAAAAAGAAGAAATTAACAATTAACCGAAAGTTTTGAAAGTTTGTTGTGAAAGAGAAACTGCATATTACATGTTACAAAATCTGATTTCTTAAATAATAAGAATCAGCAACAACGATTTGAGTTGGCTGTTGGCTAATGGTCTCATTTTCTCTTACAACTTTGCGCTTATCCTTTTAAGAGTTTAGGTGTTGAAACATACCGGCAGCCATCACCAAGTAGTAAAACATTCTAAACATATTTCGTTTGAGAAATTCATTGTGAAAAGAAAAAGACACTATTTATGTGTATTGTACGTTGCTAAATGAGCTTCGTTCATTTATCATTTTTGAAATATCAACTCTAGACTACATC
Source organism: Geotrichum europaeum (assembly GCA_030567025.1). NCBI lineage: Eukaryota > Fungi > Ascomycota > Dipodascomycetes > Dipodascales > Dipodascaceae > Geotrichum > Geotrichum europaeum. The sequence goes on from JAKUCA010000148.1 coordinate 16,143, forward strand.
AAGAAGGCTACGTGCCAGTAATCTGAAATGAACATTTCTGCCACCCTCGCTTGCTTCACGTAGGAAGCGCATCAGACTGTTCCTTTCACCCTTTTTGCACAACACACTGCAGAGGAGCAAATACACGCCTTTGACAGCGTTAAACAAATTAAGCGGCGTGGATGGCCCATATCTTTTCAACATCAGAAGCGTGTCAAAGATTTTTTCTTTTCTGTTGGAAACTAAGCTGGGCGTACTAAAATAGATCAGATCCAAGAGAAGGTTCATGAGGGAAATATTCACTTTATCACTTCGCCATGATCTCCTCAATATATCCTGAATAACTCGTAAAATAGAGTCTACTAAAATTTCTGTCTCTCCATGTGGTATACGGCTTCTAATAAAGGTTCGTAGCTTGAAAATGTTTAAAAGTTTCATAGTGTTATCTTCAAAACTGGAAACGTAGTTGTCTCCGGGTTCAAGAGCTGCGAGAATTTTTCTTAGTGCCTGGTAAAAGGGTACTGACCCATGATATTTGTACCTTGGTAGTTTAGGAACTTCTATATGTGTACTGATGGCGCTGTCGGAGTTAGGCTTGATGTACTCAACGATCTCAGCGGCCTGAAGCCCGTTACACTTCATTTTCTTCATATCCAGCATACTATAAACAATTAGGGCGGGCTTCGTGTTTTCAAAATGGACTTGTTGTTTTTCTTCTTCTTCAAAGTTGTTGACTTTCTTGTTATAAAGGTATTCCTGGTGAACGAGCATTCCCAATTGAGTGCATACAAAAAATGCGATTGTCAACCACATTTGAAGCTCAATCTCTTGAAAACCAATTTCCCCAGCTATAAAAAGTTGTGTTAGTTAGTATCCATTCTGTTGAAAAACCTAGGATACTTTTCTCATACTCTCAGGGTCTATACAGAATAGCCCAACCGCAGTGATTATACAGGCAGCACCAAGCGCAGCAAATCCTATAAAGTGAAAATCCATTGTTGTAATCTCAGGCAAATTCGGCCGCGGTGCCGCTACTTTACTTGCTTCGAAAGTCTATAAAAAATGCAATGATGCTAGTTCAAAGAAAATTATAGAATTTGGTTGAATTTTAAATCAATTTTAATTGTTACCCACAATATGGGACACACATAATCTTGGTGATATCACAATACTATTGTTAAGGCAGTATGACGGCCAGAGCAAGACAAAAAAAAAAGATTGAAGTATGTGAAAATGGAAAAGTAGACAAGTAATGATATATATAACAATGCAAAGAATCAGCTTATAATTCAGTGGTTTCCGCCAGACATAGAAAATACTGAAGGTGGTAGTGCCAGAGTTGATTGGGAGTCCAGAGCATGCTTTTCCGATTCCTGGGAAAGCATAAGTTCCTTATAGTTGTTGTAGGACGTTGTACCATCACGATGTGCCAAAAATCGCTTGATTCGATCTTCCTTGTGGTCTCCCATTCCATAGTTAATGCTAGCTAAATAAACCCTCTCCTGTGCCTTACTGGAAAGCTTGTTCCGGCCCTCAATATCTTTGCTTGCACTGTTCATCAGGAACTTGAACTGAATGGCGCCAACAACAAAGCTTCCTAGCGCCACTAGACATACCATCTTCTTGTGCTGCTCCCAGGCCTGCTTCTGATATTCAGGGTCCTGCTGCTTTTGGTACTCTCTGTAGTCTTGATGGTAGTCATCCCAAGAACTTTTCGGCCCACTGTCGGTGGCGCCGGGCCGATAAGGTTTGTACCGCGCCGCGCGCGAAAAGTCCCGTCCGGTAAAGTTGCGCTTCTTCACTGCTCCATCGCCAAATTGCCAGCCAGTATTGAAAAGGTCATACTCTCTTCGCTTTTTGTCGTCTTTCAGAATGTCATAGGCAGCGACAATCTTCTTAAACCGGTCCGCTTTTAGCTCCGATGTTAGGTTGTCGAGTTTGACTAGAGAGTCTGGATGGTAGATTTTCGCGAGAGTGTAAAAGTGGTTTCTAACGACCTTTGCATCAAACGTTTCTTTGGTTGTGTTAAAAATGTCATAGGGTGAGGGGTGTGTTGACGTCGGCCATTTCGGAAAATCAGAAGACGTAGCGTATTCGCGACGATGGTTTTGCAGTATTGGCTGAAGTGATGAATCATGTCTTGAAAAATAGCAGCTAAGTCGGGGTTGAGAAAAAGCCTGAGCGACAACAATGCTTTTTCTGGAGATTATACTATTCATTACTGAAAGTTGAGCAATATCGAGATCCAGGTTATGATAAATGTCACCTAGATGTCTGTGACGGTAGTAAAAACACCTTTAATTGTACGTTTGAATATCTTTCGACTATACAATGTTCAGTTTCGTAACTGCCAATGCGAAATAAGTGAATTGTCAAGAGTAAGAAGAATAAAAAATCAAAAGATTTTGCTCACTGGACGGGATTTGGACGGGATAGCAAATTAAAATCCAAGCCCGAGATTTTCATAATACAGAGGTCAGAATACACGTTAAAACCCTTGCCCATGTGTTGGGTCCAGACCCGAGCAGTCGGAATTCAAAAATCGTCAATATCACTACTGACTTTGCTTTCAGTGATGATAAATTTAGGTCAGTAGGGCAGTAGTCCTATGGCTTATATTTGCGTCATATATCATAAGCATATACTATGGGCTTTCTCCACAACTCACAAATGGTAAAGATCTTGTGAGATTCAAGTGCTTATAAGAATCAAGACAACAAGGTACTTGAAACTTATCATGAACTGTCATACTGGTTTTGATAACAACACACATCAAGTCGCGACCTTTCTCTCCTCATCCGGGCTCAAAACCTCCTCTAAAACATTTCTGTTGTAGTACATGGATAATCAGTTTTACTTGGTCATAAACAGAGTGCTTCTACTCTTTTTCCAAGTGCTCCAGCAACTCACTTTCTTTCACATCTAAACCTGTGCCGGCCTTTCTACTATTTCGTTAACTTCCACATCATGACCGATACTAACAGAATATTTTACGATGATATCCATTTTGCTATCGATCATAGATACACCATTCAAAAACTTTTAGGGAAGGGAACTTACGGAGTAGTTTGTCAGGCTACTGAGACAGGAGCTTCGAATGGCCGCAGGATTGCAATTAAGAAGGTCATAAAAATCTTCACCAATGAAATTCTAGTCAAGCGCGCATTCAGAGAGTTGAGACTAATGCGCCACTTTCGTGGGCACAAGAATGTAAGTATTGAAACCAATATATCTTTGATTATCACAACTGACAAAATCCAGATCATAAGTCTGTATGACTTGGACATGGTTACAATACATCCATATGACGGCCTTTATTGCTATCAAGGTAAGATGAACTCTTTAAGCATAAAATCTCTACTGACTCCAGAAATAATAGAATTAATGGATCTGGACCTTTCACGGGTGATTCAGGGCCCGATCGAGTTGAGCGACCTTCACGTTCAGAGTATGGTGTACCAGATTCTATGCGGAATCAAGTATATTCACTCGGCAAACGTTATTCACAGGGATCTAAAGCCCGGTAACATTCTTATCAACGCACAAGGCCAGCTAAAAATCTGTGACTTTGGCTTAGCTCGTGGTATATTGGATGATACCGAAAGCAACAGAATCAAGATAACCAAGTATGTTGCTACGAGGTGGTATAGAGCTCCCGAGCTAATCATTAGTAATAAATTATATACAACTGCCAGTGAGTTTTTGAAAAGCCGTTAAACTTTTTGACATGCTAATGATTCAGTCGATATGTGGTCAATTGGTTGCATTCTTTGCGAGTTTTTTGGAAGAAAGCCCATTTTCAAAGGAAAGGACCATATCACCCAGCTGACTTCTATTATTCAAGTCCTTGGTACTCCTCCTAGAAAACTCATCATGGAGATCGGATCAGAAAAAGTAAGTAAAAAAGAAATTAACAGCGTTGGAATCTTATTGACAGTAGTTCTTAGGCATGGGAATTTTTTGATAGTGCAGTCCACTATTTCAAAATCCCATTCCAAGATATTTATCCAAGCGCAAACAATGAAGCATTATCCCTACTAGATGAGCTGCTCAAGTATGATCCTCGCGAACGGATAACTGCTCCACAGGCGCTGGCTCACCCTTTTCTTCGCATGTTTCATTTGCCAGCAGATGAGCCTGAAGCCCCAGAAAAGTTCAACTTTGATTTTGAACAACTGAGTCCTTCTGAATTGGAGCGTAAGTTAGCGTACTCAAATAGCGATTGAAAAACTAAGGACTAACAGATACCAAAAAAGATGCGTTGAGAGATGAAGTACAATCGTTCAGAAGGGAGGTCAGAGGAGGAAAATCTGTTGCCTTTAAAAAGCAAAACGCGCCAAGAGTTGTAAGCCGCAATGATCCTATCCATGGCAATTCTGAAAATCGCAAAGATATCCGTAAGGAAGCTGAGTATTCTGAGGGCTTGATTAGACCAGCCAAGTGAAAGGCTGAAAGAGTCCTTGCAATATGCCGGTGCCAACCATGTGGAGAATTATTATCCTTTTTTTTTTAAAAGAAAACCAAAAATAAATTAATTATTTCGTTGTAGATGAGCAACGTGTACTCATGAAACTGGTTTTTTTCTCAGGCTGGATGGTAGATACAGTTAAAAAGAATGCTTCAATTACTTTAATGCTTTTGCTCAAACTACTGGAAATCAAACGCCTAACCCTTGCCCAGATATCCAGCCTTTCATGGAGATCTCAAGGTGACGGGAGTGACTTCTCTGTCCAACTTCTCAACGTTTCTTCATCTTTTCTAAGTGCTCCTCTCAGAACCGTGTTCATTCCAATAAATGCAGTAGCTAAGTGCCTATAGAACTAATTCAACTTCAGAATGGGAAATCAGCTTTCTCTAATTACTCCCTCTTCAACTACTTTTGCAATTGACGCCTATGTAGCGGAACTCAAAACAATACACTATGAGAAGAATCTCGGCAACGCTCGATTTCTAAAGACTATTCGAGGCCTGAACGACGAAGGTCCAGTTGTGGTGAAAGTATTTATTAAACCAACTCTTGATTTGGATTTAAGCGTCTACTATGCCGAGCTTTTGAGTAAGTATCTGATTAATACTTTCAAACTTGTTCTTAGAGCAATACTGACACAATAATACTAGGACAGAGGCAAATTCTTTCAAACATAGGCAATACCTTTCCATATATTCAATTGCTTGAGACCGACCGAGCTGCATATCTTGTACGTCAATATATCAAAACAAATCTTTACGATAGAATCAGGTATGTATTTTTTTTGTGCCGTACATGATCTTGCAAACGCTAACATGTTTTAGTACTCGACCATTCCTCGAACCGATCGAAAAATTGTGGATCACATTCCAACTTTTGACTTCTTTGAAAAAATGTCATGAAAATTCCGTTTGCCACGGCGATATCAAATCGGAAAACATTCTTGTAACGTCATGGAACTGGGCCTATCTATCAGATTTTGCCTCTTTCAAACCAATCTTTTTACCGGAAGACGATCCTTCGCAGTTTTCCTTCTTTTTTGATACATCGTTAAGGCGGTCTTGCTATGTGGCGCCGGAGCGATTTCTGGCAGCGGGAGAGCAGAAGCAGGGAGAGCTGACACACGCCATGGATATTTTTAGTTTAGGATGCGTTATAGCGGAGCTTTTCCTGGAGGGCACGCACATCTTTTCGCTGGCCCAGCTGTTCAAATATCGAAAAGGAGAATATGTGCCCGACCTGAGCGAGATTGAGAATAAAAATGTCAGGGAGCTGGTGACAAGTATGATCAGCTTGGATCCAAATGACCGGCTCACTGCAGAACAATACTTGCATGATTGGAAACACAAACTTTTCCCTGATTATTATTACGACTTTTTGCACGATTTCATAGGCGCCATGTCGACTCGCAACCATTTTACGTCTAACAACAACATTTTAGATCCGCAATCCTTTCTTGACCAGCGCATAAATTTTATTTATGAACACTTTGATAAGGTTGTCAAATATATTGGCTTTGGCCAATACGAAAGTGATCTTAAGGAAGTCATTCCCAGTAATGTGAACGAAGACATTGACGCCATACTTGTGGATCTACCAGGCTGGCGGCACGTTGTGACTAGCAAAAACTCACACAATGCTGCAATGGATGATGGAGCTTTAATTGTTCTTTCGCTAATCACGTCTTCTTTGCGGAATGTGTCGCGAGCTTCAATCAAGCTAAAAGGACTTGACTTGATGCTGGCTCTATCTCAAATGATAAACGACGAAGCTAAATTAGACCGGTGTCTGCCATTTTTCTTATCTTTACTAGATGATGAGTCGGATATTGTACAGGCTGCGGCAGTAAGAAGCATGACTCAACTACTCACCCTGGTTACTGTTATCACGCCCCTTAACGGTGCGCTGTTCCCTGAGTACATTTTCCAGAGACTTGATTCTATCAACAGTAAGTCATCAGTGCTAGTTCGGGCAACATATGCGTCATGTCTTTCGTCTCTAGCTCAGTCTGCGTCTCGATTCTTGGAGATGGGTCAAATCTTGAAAACGGCGGGCATGCTGGAGTCCTTTGACCCTGAGACAGAAAATGGAACGCGGACAGAGACGATTTCTTTTGACAATTATCGACAGGGCCTTATTTCACTATTTAGGGATCACACTAGTGCTTTGTTAACAGACAGTAGTACTGCGGTGCGAAAGGCGTTCTTGAAGTCAATCACCCCTCTATGCATTTTTTTTGGTCGTCAGCAAACGAACGATGTAATTTTGACGCATCTCATTACCTATCTAAATGACCCTGATTCATCATTGAGAAGGCAATTTTTTGACTGTATCATTGGATTAGGTCCTTTCATTGGTCCAACAAGTCTGGAGCAATATGTTCAGCCGTTGATGTTACAGGCATTAAACGACCCTGAAGAGTTTGTAATTGCCAAAGCGTTTGAAGCTTTTGCATCTTTTGCGCAACTTGGGCTGTTGAAAAAGTCTGACAACTGGAATATTCTCAAGGTTGCGGTTCGATATACAATGCATCCCAACGCGTGGATTCGAAATAACGTATTTGGATTACTGACTGCATCAATTTCATGGATGTCTCCAGCAGAATTGCATTGCACTCTTTATCCAATTCTCAAGCCATTTTTGGATTGTGAAATCCTTGATTTCACAACGGCCAATCTTGTTAGATGTTTTAAAAAGCCTCTTCGCCGTCCTGTTTTTAGAGAAGCATTAATATGGGTGTCTCGAGCGAAAAAGTCAATTTTTTGGAAGCTTCCTGCAACAGGAAAAAATGGAAGTGAGCCACAACATAATAAGTATCATGGAATGCTATATCTAATGAAGCATTAGCTAATGCTACTCCTGTTACTCCTCCTACTGTAAATAAGAATAAGAATCCTATTGCATATAAGAATGGAGTAGTAAATCTTAATGATCCTCCATATAATGTAGCTAATCAAGAGAATATTTTAACACCTGTAGGTATTGCTATTATCATTGTTGCTGATGTGAAATAAGCTCTAGTATCTGTATCTAAACCTACAACATACATATGATGACTTCATACACAGAAACCTAAGAATCCAATACTTGCCATAGCATATACCATACCTAATTGCCCGAATATAGGTTTTTTAGCATATGTACTTATTATATGTGAAACTATACCAAAACCTGGTATTATTAAGATATATCATTTATCTTTATTACATAATATACTTTATATTATATAACCTTTATAATTTATATACTAAAATTATAATGCAAGAACTTGATTATATTCTTGATGGGACTATATCTTATATTAATTATATTTCATAGATTCTTTCATTCTTTTTAATTCATCTAATTTATCCTTATAAGAACCTTTTTGTTTTATTAAATA